>JAQIXJ010000197.1:0-46488 GCA_034700185.1 Phthiracarus laevigatus
TTGTCGCTTTCCATTGTCTGTTGAATTAAAATTCAATGGTATTGGCAGTGGTTTGCAGCGATTAGTCTTACTGCTACCGATATCCGGCAAAATATAATTAAATCCGTTTTCGCTGTTTTTCGCAAATATGGGATACAATTTTTCAAACTGTTTGACAGGCAGTGCATTTCGTAGTTTATTGATTGCAGCCGCAGGTTTCGGTTTGTGTCCGCCAACTATATTATTGCCATGTTCGATTATTCGGGATGGGTTGAGTGGGGTTCGGGATGGGTTGGGTTCTGGATGGATTGGGTGGGAATCGGGATGGGTTGGGTGGGGTTCGGGTTGGGTTGGGTAGGGTTCGGGATGGGTTGGGTGGGATCCAGGCTGGTTTGGTGGGGTCAGGATTGGGTTTAGTGGGTCCGAAATCAATCAGGTGAAGCTCGGGATTATTCGTTAGGGTTCTGGATCAATCGGGTGGAGCGGGATTAGTGTGTTCGAACTATAGTCAATATTCTTAGAAATATTTTTTATCAACCGCATCCAAGCAACTGCTAAGCAGATTTTAGTATACAGCCCGGCATTGTTTACCATTAAACCGGAACATACACCGAGATTTATACAGCTCCGAAGAGTCATGCCAATACCGACATTTAAAACGCACTTTCTAAAAAGTCTTTAGAGTCACTTATATTACTTTTAGAATCTGATGCTTATCAGTCTGTTGATACATTAAACTAAGAATGGATTATTAATAATTTCGATAATCTATACAATGAAATTAATAACTATATTCGCGAGAAATCTATCAAAGTATATGACCATGAAGAAAATGTGCGATACTTTTATTTAGGCTTCATAAGAAACCAATATAGATTTGTATTGGATAACTACGTCCCAATAGAAACAAAAGCCGATGGTAATTTATGTTATTCAGCAGTTTCAATAAATCTCATTGGTAACGAATACCTTTCAACAGCTTTACGCTTTGCTGCAGTTGGGACAATATTAAAGAATCACATTGACCTAAGTGTTAATATAGTTCAACGCTTCTCAGAAGTCAAAAGGACTATAACTTCACGATTATAGATTTGGCATTTTCTGCTGGTGGAGTTATGAATCAAGGAGAATAGTTTCAAGGAATTCTAGTTCCAGAAAGGTTATATTTGTGCTAATTTAGATCCAAATGCCAAATCTGCATTCCACTGGGCTGCTCATTTTCATCACTTTATTATTTCTTTGATGTTAAATAGGCCTATTGATTATCATTAAGTTTTCTATAATAGAGCTCAAAGAATATTATGAAGATATAACTATGAATTATTCCCAACAGTATCAATAATTCATTTGAATAATAATCATTATGTAGCTCTTTTGCCTGTGTTTTATAAAGCAATTAACTCAGGAGATTATACTTACTTTTGTTTGTTCATAAACGAAAAAGAAAATGTATTTCTCAGAAATAGGCAACGCATATCATGTAATAAAATTCCGTTTGTTCAAGGTAAACAAGTATTAATCGATTAAATATAATCTTTGTTCCAATTTAGACTTAAGCCCACTTTATATAATAAGAGTTAGATTTTATATAAAATTTCACCGGTTTTTGAATATTGTTTAAGACTTTTTATATAAACTTAATTTAAATGTATTCTTGTAAAACGTTTAATTAATAAATTATTCCGAGCAATTTTGTTTATTTAAAATTATTACTTTATTACTTAATTCTTATAAATTAATAACAATCTATATTTCGAGTTGGGTCGAGTTCGAGTTTGGTCGAGTTCTAGTTTGGTAGAACTCGAGTTGGGTAGAATTCGAGTTGGTTCGAGTTCGATTTGAGTAGAGTTGAGAAAGGTAGAGTTCGAGTTGGGAAGAATTCGAGATGGGTAGAGTTCGAGTTAGGTCGAGTTCGAATTAGGTCGAGTTCGAGTTGAGAAGGGTGGTGTTCGAGTTGGGTTGAGTTCGAGTTGGGAAGAGTTCGAGTTGGGTAGAGTTCGAGTTGGGTAGAGTTCGAGTTGGGTAGAGTTCAAGTTGGATAGAGTTCGAGTTGGGTAGAGTTGGAAATTAGTTTGTGAAGCTGTGGGCGCCCGCCGGAAGGGCTTAATTTCTAGTCGTAAGTAAAGATCCAAAACCAAAATCATTTGATAACAAATTTATTGATTTTTTAAGATTAATAGTTTCGCATCAACTAATCAATCTTTTTTATCGAAAATTTATCCACTCGTTTTTTAAATAAATTTTGTCATTTTTTTATAATTTTTTTGAATAAAATTAAATAATTTAAAAATGACCAACAATTCTGTTAATTTACTTTATACTGTTTAAATAAAACATTTTATATTGAAAGGCTTAATTTTCAATCTCCATATTTTATGATTATATTCCGGGGTTAATGAACTTTTCATTAGAACTTGAGTTTAGTGACACTATAGATTAAATCGATTGTCCTTAACAACAGTGAACGATGATAGTTTCTATGCGGAATAGTAACTCTTGCACTGAATAAACTGTCAATTAATTAACGAATAATAAAATGTAGAATAAACGTTAGTCTGAAACCGCAGCCCCATACTCACGATTTCATCGATCGAGAGAGCGAATATTCTTTGCTCTTTCTCACTATTTTCGTGCCGCTTGCAAAACTAGGGTTGTGGTATATTTTAAAAATCGTAACCATCCTAACCGTATATAAGCCAAAACACGATAGCAAACACTTCAGTTAGGTTACCATCTGCTAACTCATTACTGTTTTTCTTATTAACTCTAAATTATATTTTACTTTAATGTTTTTAAATAAATATTTATTCAGCATTTTAAATCAAAGTCTTGATTATTTCTAACTCAAAAATCTAAATATCTAAAAACTCTCATTTTGGACTCGAATTGAACTTTGTTGGCCTAAGGCTGGCCAACTGGCTCCCGAAAAACTAATTTTGGAAACAATTCAATTCAAACGTAAAACTCTCAGCCATACAATATACAGTACTAACGACGTAAGTCTATTAAGTATAATGCATCATAAAAATATTTGCTTATTTCCTTAAACTTATGATTTATCAAAACTAATGCATTTATAAAAAATTGTTTAAGAAATAACTACATAAATTTACTAGTAATTTTGTTTTGAATAGAAGATTCAAAACTTCAATAGATTCCCGAAAACTTCGGAAATAAATTAGTTAATATTTGAATTTCTGCGCTCTCTCATTCACTATCTTTAATATTTATCTATCATAAAATTTAGTTTTTTTGCTGATAAAACTCAAAATTTAAGAGTTTGTAAAATCTCCTTTAATAGAAATTCCACTAGAAGTTTTCATATTTAATTTATATCTGTTATAATTATATAAAAATTTAGTTTAAATAGAAATTGCCTCTTAAATGGTATACTCTTATGTGGAATTAGCTCCGGTAATGGAATGATAATAATTGTGTTTGCCGGTAATGGAACGGTAGTACTAATTTTGAATGTGGTAATGGCAAGATAGTGGACTGGAAAAATTAATATTTTCATTCACTACTCCCTATCTATGCCAATACTTTTTAATGTAAGAAATTGGACAGTTTATAGCCGATAATTTCATTTTAACTGAATTGTTATCATTGGACGAATCCCGTTTAAATCGATTAAATCCCCTTTATTCATATAAAACAAGTAATTGATGTCACGAATCGAGGGATACGATTAATAGTTTACACGTACTGATGGACATAAACCATATAAATAGATAAGCTTTTAAAGTCAGATAAAAAATAAATAAATTTCTTTTATGTGTATATTGATTTTCAGCTTGTTATGAAACGTGTTCGGAGTAACCGTAAGCGATCCAATCACTCATCACAGCGAACGGGTACCGAAACCGGATCCAAGCATTAGTTGTTTTAGAGAACAAATAATCGATGAATATAATAGACGATTAATTGAAATAATAATGTATTCATTAACGAATAATTAATATAGAATGGTAACTAACTTATTTTAATATATTAATTTTGAATAGACAACTAATTAAATTTTTGTCGCTAAATAAAAAGTTTTTATCTCGCGTTCTCTTTGATCCAATCAATATATTTAAGCAGATTAGTGTAAACACCTGGCAAACCTCTGATAGCGCACGGTATGCCGAACGAAACAATTCCAATCAAATACGAACGGTTATTCCTAATTTGAGTTAATGGGCCGCCAGAATCTCCCTTAAATTAATTAAAAAACATTCTAGAAAGTTTATAATCAAATTTTCGAGCAGATATACAATACAAGAGTCTTGCCCTCCTAAGCCACCCGCGCATAAATGCAAATCAGTGATTCGCAACTTTGAAACATAATTTTGTGCGCACATCGCTCTATCCCATAATGGTAAGAGGATTTTCTGTAACCATTCAGACTGTGGCTGATGCTTATCCAACTGACCCCAACCCGCCAATTCCGCATAACCGGATGGCTCTAAAGTCTCTTCATTTAAGCACACGCTGTTTACAACGTATTGATTTCGATCATTGGTGGTATATTTTATTTTTTGCTTCAGTTTAATCAGCATAATGTCGTTAAGTTGATTTCTTTCGTCCCATTCCTCGTGGAAAATGAATCGTCGTATGGACATAACCTGACCGGTATCGTTAATATCGCTTATTCCTGCTTTTATGATTATCCAATTTTTTAGTCCAAATATTCTTTCGTAAAGAATGCAACATAAGTTTTGAGCTTAAAAATTTTAAATCGAATCATCACTAACTTGTCGAAACAATGTGCTGCGGTTATAACGTAATTTTCGTTAATAACAGCTCCCGCGCAGAAGTGTCCGTACGCACCATTCGATTGCATCATTTGAAATGACACTATCCATGGGAATTCGTTCGGTTGAGCGTCTTCTCCTATTTGGTCAAAACTGAACAATTTATAAAAAAAACACGTTTAAAAATAATACTTGATTAAAAAAACCTCCAACTATTCGCGACATTCCCCTGTTATCTGAATTGTGTGTCACATGTCTGAGACCGCAATGCAAGGGTGATATCTGTGGCTTATCAGTAAAACTATCCAAACTAGAGAAAAACATTTTAGATTTTTTATATTTCTCGATTTTGGGCGAGTTATGGCTAAATGACTTAAACCCATTTTGGCATTGAATAATACACGATTCAACGCTGAAACATAGATTATCACAATTATTGAGAAAACTGGCGAACCATATGTTTGCCTCGCTATTATAATATGCTAACACTAATAATACGAATGCGAAGAATATATTTAAGCAGTTGAATTTTAAAAATAATTGATATGTTTTATGTGAACTCATCTGATACAAATCAATGCTTTAAAAGCTTGTAAATGCATGCCCAGATGGGTTTAGTTAATTGAAATGGCACACCTTATTTCTTATAGATTAAAAGCATTGTTGAAAATTATATAAAACCATCGAAACTATAAGAACATCTACATCTGTATATAATTTGTTTGTAACGTTTGTCAGTTAATTTATAATTTCTGATTTATGTTTCTATCGATGAAAGTTTAATAATAACTTATTGTTAATAAGTCTTTAAGTTATAATCAAAAAGGTGTTTTGTTGAGTGTCTCTTCAGATTTTTGAGAAATTTTAGGCTTTTGACCCCAACCTTTTATGTGACATCTTATATTCTCTTATTATTTGGTTTTATGGACAGATTAACTTTTGCGCTTTTCATAAACCAAAATTGGTAAATATTTTAGCTAATAGAGTGCGCAATCGTTTACGATGAGCTAGGATTGGAAACTTAATACTGTACTAAAATTTTGTGTATAAAAAATATTCAGATTCAACCAGGATGTCCTAATTGTCTAGAACTAGTTTACTTTCATAATTTTTCGTATTCGATGGGTGGTATATTGCTTGATTTATGCAGCATATTTTCGGTTTATACCAATTTTTCCAAAAATTTTGTTTCGATTTTTTTTTAATTTGAAAGCCTAAATAAAATTTATCAAATTGAAAGAATTTTTGTCCATAAAATAAAAATTGATTATGTTAAAAAATTATCAGCTTTTGTTTATGATTTTAGTTAATTTTTTGCTTTTATTCAAAATTTTGGGTAGTGATTAACTTTTTGAAATTTTTTGGTAGGCCTGTCTTTGAGACACTCTAGCTTCAATAAAATTAAAACTCAAGTACAAATCGTGTATTGGTATAAACGTTAAAATTAACTCCAAATATAACATTAACGTTAAAATTTTTAAACTAGTTTGAAACAATGATTTGAAAAATTCGTTCTTTTTGTTTTATCGAGCACTTTTCCGGATATTTTTGGAAATGGATTTGCATATGATTTTAATTAACATGCTATGACATAATACAACATCTTGTAGATTAGGTAAATCTAATAACTCTAATACTTTTTGGGTTCCAGTTTTTACTAATTTAAATTTTAAAATTTAATACATAACGCTTAGCCACCAACTATTCCCAATATTTTATTGTAGTCATACCCTCATCTTTTTTAGCAGCCAAAAACTTTTCTTATATACTGGAAACAACAATAAACTGAGTGATCTGCTAATATCTTAACATCTTGTTTATAATATATTTGTTGTGCACATGTATATCGCTAAAAATAAGTTTTTGTTGCCTATGAATAATGATTATGAAATAGCAAAGTTATTGCTGCGCTTTGCGATACTGTTCGCTTGCAAATATGATGAATTGATACCTAAAGGCTGGAAAAACCGGCACAAACATCAATAGCAAAGTTAAATGTAATGCATTAAAATCTAATAAAAAACTCGCTGAATATGATGCACTATTGACTCAAACTATATAATTCATTAAATAAAGCTGTTAACTGTTCGCTTATAAAAATGAGGTTTTATATTTTTAATAATTTTTCAGTAATGTTAGATCAGGTAATTTATAATTAAAATATTATTCCTGGTTTTTAAGATTTTAAATTAAACTAGCAAATGAAATACCAACGGTATTTATTCTTAATAAAATCAAATTAAGGCACTTATTTTCTATTTTAAAAAAATATTCTGCAATTCAACCTAAATTCGTAGAATAGAATCCTGATAAATCTTAGTTGAAATAAAAGATTACTGAAAGTGTATTCGATAAATGAAGTGAACGATGTGGAAAATTGCATGAATGATATTTAGTCTCTTTTTTATTAAATCAATTATAAATATAATCCTGGTTACCTACAATTAAACAATGGTTCTTAGTCTTTCATTTTGGAAATATCAAACCGTCGGCATCTTTGAGACAGAAAAGAAAAAACCTTTTGGCTGAAAAGTTTTTTTCTCTAGATTTGAAAATCTTTTGAATTTTTTTATTCGTCATAAATCAGTAGTTTATAGATATTAATATCACAAAAATCATTTTATTTAAATGTAATTTTTTATTTCTTTTTTATTAAGAAAACTAAACTACAATTTCAAAATTGGCATCATTTCATAAGAATACAAGAATATAAACAAAACAAGAATGAACATTCTCGGACATCAACCTAACATTAATCTTTGAAAATTCTTAAACAGTTCGTACTATTGAACGCTTTTTATTTTTGTTCAATAATTTTTCGAATGGAGAACTTTTTCGACGCAAACATATTTTACATTAATATATCTATTGTGTACTCGAAAACTGCGCATATATTAATTTTTTTATCGACATTTGTTTACGAAAATTGAGTTTTATGTCTATATATCGTTAATAAAGACTTCGATAAAAGTAAAAGGATTTACATAAACATAAAAATCCACTTAGAAAAACTAAAGAGCGAAACCTATTATTACAATATATTTCAATTTTTATTATGACCCTTTCAATACATCAAAAAAATATAGACAGTTTGATGTGCAGATATATTTTACTTGTGTTGAGACGCCTTAAAAACATCCTTTGCATCGTATATATGCGTATAACTTTTTTAGTATGATATAACATTCTCGCATAAGAATATATGTTTACTTATCAGCGAAATTACTAGTCTCTCCATCATTGAGCAGAGAGTTTCAACGGATTTATCACTGAGAGAGGGAGAGAGAAAAGGTAGAAATACTAGCAGAAAAAAATCATCATAAAAAAATAAAAATACTGTTAAAAAGGAGTATTTTTCCTGAGTGTGTGAAAAATAGATGCATTTTGTATTGATTTTTAGAGTAAGTTTTTCCTTGGAAAAAAACTTTTTTTTTTGCTTTACACTTCAAAGCTTTTTACATAACGAATACTTTACTGTATTTTAAATGTCATAGAGATATATACAGATATTTCGCATAAAATTTAATTAAAATGAAAAGTCAATTTTTTTTATTTAATAGAAAATCTCTTCTTATTTATTTATTTATTTAACAAATTATTAATAAAAACATATTTACAGATTATATTAACAGTCGCAAAAAAAAAGGATTTCCTGTTAATAAAATTTTATTACAATTACTTTTTTAATATTTCGTTCAAAGATAAAACATAACATCATAACATATTTAAAAGTTTTATCACATTATTGGTTGTGTGGCGCGAACGCAAGTGGATCGCCATTAATAATAAATTTTTATTTCTTTTGAGCAAAAGTATAATATATAAATTTTTATATTCTTAGGTAAACCTTAAAAAAATTCCCATTTTCTTGTTGCCGTTGTGTTGGTCTAATCGCGGCGCTCTTACATTTCCTCCAGAGTTGTACTCTCGATATTATACTGTTTTTATATACGGTAATATCATTGATATGTCATACTGGAGTTGATAGCGCACGAAATGCTGGTTTACGTGTTTCCTAAATGAGAAAATATAACAATTTTTTTCTCTCTCTCTCTCTTTTCGGGTGCTGTGTTGTACAGATCATAAATGTTTTTGTAAAAGATTTGTTGTCATCTAAAATAAATAAGTGACACTAAACTAAAAAATGTGACAAATACGCGAAGACATAATAAGACAGAGTAGTTATAGTTGTTTAACGGTTGTTAGTTTTCCAGCCAAGTTTAGAGCATTAAAAATTTTTAAAATTATTTTGTTATTTTTTCCGTAATTTTACTAATTATAAAAGTTTCACTTTTAATACGGTATTTGGTAAACGCGTGTTTAGATTATTAGGAATATTTGTTTTTATTTTTTTCACGTGTCTGTCCTAAATATAAAATAGATAATTGATATACTAATCCACTCATAAGAGGCTTTTGAAAATATTAGTTAATTTAAAAATGATTACAAAATTTTTTTTACATTTCTTTAATTGAGTGTTTACAAATTTTACAGCACCTCAAAGCCTAAAACCTTTTCAAGTTATTCTTTATGATTTCTAGTTTAGTTATATTTTACTATATAATTCACCGATTACTTACATTTCGATTAGTTGTCAAACTATAATCTATCACAGGCTCTAATGTTTCGCAAATGTTCGTCTGCGGCAGAGTATTATAATAATAATCGGGATATTTCTGAATAAAAAGTATGAACAGAAAAAAAAATTTATTTAAATATTAATGTTTTTTTGGGAATTTTCAATTAAATTTCCAAAGGAGGCAGTGAATAGATAAAAAAATATGGAAAAAAGCATAAAAAATAGATTGAAAAACGTACAGGATATTGACTATTATTAATGATATCCACTGTTTTACATAAATTTTGATCATATGTATGACTGATTGGCGTTGCATTGCCATCAAACAGCAACGACGAGCATTTCTTTTCATACGGTGGCATATTGTGAATCGAACCGTTCGAGTAAGTAATTGAAACACTATTGGGAATCGATTCCCAGTTTGTATTAAGGCATTGTATCGCTGAGCTATGACCATATTCTTTAGAGGGAGAGCGCCAGAGATGGGAGAAACGAATCGTATAAACGAGAGGAAACAAAACAGAAAAAGTAAAAACAAATTAATAACACAAATGAGTTAGTTTGGCACAAAAATAAAGCTAGTCGTTGCAACAATATAGCCGTTAATTATTGCAATTACCGGTAAACTCGACACTACTCGGCGGTATTATATCTGGACTTTTTGTTGTTTCGTTTGATTCATTGGAGAGATCGCCGCTATCCTTAATCGATTGATTGCACTTATTATGCTTTAACCTCAGATTTATGTTATCGGTCGTCGATCGTTTACTGTTCGCCTCGATTTGATGCGAATTGTTTCGCCGATTGATTTTACATATCAGTATTATAATGATAGCAACTAATATGATTGCCGTTAAAAAGCCCACGAATACGCCAAACAGTGGACTCAAGTCTAACAGCATTTTTAGCGCTTCTTCGTTCTCTATTGAAAATCGGTTCAAATAAGAAAATAAAAAAAAATGAAGACATAAGTGAAGTATTATTTCCGAAGAAAACTATAAAATTCTGTGACTTAACAGAATAAATATATATCTAAGCGTATATAAAAATTTACAGACATAATTCTAGACACAGTAAACAATATCTGTTATAACACATAGAAATATGTTATTTATTGTTACCATTACTCGACGAAGACATAGCAATAGTAACTGCAGTTAGGTTTGTGTAAGCACTGCTTCCTTTCGCATTTGCTGAGTAAATGTTGACATAGAACTGAGTTCCTGCTTGAAGACCGGTTGCCTGGAACTCAGGCCTATCTTTGTTTGTCAGCAATTTCTTACTGTCGGCGTCAATGATTTCTAAGTAAAACGTTTGCTCAAGTCCGCCATCATAACCAGCCAAGCATTCGACCAAAAAAGACGATACAGTTTTGTTGCGGAGTTTGCATTCATGGACAGACTCTGGAGGACCTGAACAGACAGCGTAAACAAAAATAAAAATACCTGTCCAATAGATTTTGAGTTTTTTTCGTTTGCTTATCATAAAAACTTTTCGCAAAACTTTTATATATATCGAAAAAATAGACTCGGAAAAAAAGAAGTTGTGACTAAAATTCAATAAAATAAATCTCATACACAATACAACGTACTTAATTCCAGTGCTTGTACTTAAATATAGAGTATCAACTGAATTCTATGTAATATATATTGATTTTGTTGGAATTAACTTTAATATGAATTATAAATCTTCGCTCCCAAAGAATACATAAGCTCATTCCTCATATGTTCAAATATTTCTCTTTTCGTTGAAGGTTTCGTTGAAAAGAAAAATCGAAATTTATTTTTTGTTAATAAAATTAAGTTTTATTAACTAGACTTTAGGATAAATTATTCATAGTTTTATTATTGAACTGTACGGATCATAATTACGGATCGGTAATAATGATTTTGTTTTAATTTTTATGGAATAGAGAGCTAATGAAATAAAAATACCACTAATTTATTGATATTTGTGCACGAATTCATAAACTTACGATTAAGTTAGTGAATTTTATTAATATAAAAATTTATATTAGGCATAATTTTTGATGAAAATTATGGGGAAAAAATTTTATTCAATAAATTTTTTATTCCTATTCGTTGCATTCTACGAACGAAATTGGCAAATGATTACTTAAAACCGAATGCGATCACATAATACAGCCAAATTGTTTAAAGATTAACTTTAACTTTCAAACAAACAAATCAACAATAAAAAAGAGCAATAAAAAGGTAAAATATCCCTATAATTGGGAAAGAGAAACAAACTAATGATAGTAAATTGCTTTTAGTTTTCCAATTTATTGTAATTTATACTATTTTAAGTTTTTGTTATTTGAAGTTCTCAAAAGTTCAATTTTCCTTAACACCATTCCTTACCAATAACTGTATACCTATTCCGGAACAAAATAGACGTGACTATGAAAAAAAGGCGCAAGTTTCGTAAATAAAAGTGCAAATTTAATCAGCTTTATAAGTGGGCATAACTATCGAATGGCGGCAACGAAAATGGTTTGGCTGCCAGCGAAGCGAATGAATATATAAGCAATTATTGATTATGCAGTTAGTATTACCGGCAGAGACTAAGTTGAAAATGCATGCATGTTTCTGCGGTCCGACATCATTTTTAGCCCAACAACCAATTTTTCCGATATCATCCTTTGACGCGGCTTTGTATTTAAGGATACTTCTCAGGCCATCACTCGAAGACTTAATATCTCCTTCTAAACGAAAATCGTTAAACGTCCAGTAAAAGGTCACATGAGTTGGAGAAGCGTCGACATCGCACTGCAATTCAATTGTTTCACCCAATGCTATACCAATACTATTATTCGATTGATTTTTTCGGCAAATTGGTGCAACTGTGCAAAAATAACACAACAATAGATATATGAACGGAGCGAGAATGAGGATGAGAGAAGAGAGAGGAGAGAGAGAGAGACGAGCAGTAGAATGAAAAAAGCAGAGAAAAAATGTGTGATTTGCAGAAGAAAAAAAAGTATAATACTTTCTATATATACTTTCTTTTCTCTGCTAACATAAATCATCTCACGAGTGATAATGAGACGTACAATGAACGTCAAGCTGCAACTCATTACTTTCTCCCTTGCCTTCCAAATTGGAAGAAACGCATTGATAAAGTCCTTGATGTTCACGGCGAGTACTTCTTAGTTCGAGACTGGCATTGCGAATGAACAGCGCTATAAAATTAATCATACATTGAAATACTGTTAGATATGCTTAGACTTTACTCTAGTGATATGATATTGTTTGCGCGTGAGAGAAAGAAAGGAAGATAAAGTGTGTGTACCACAGATGTGTGTGTGTATGTGAGCCTAAAATCGATCATCGAAATACTCATAACTATACTACAGATTGATAATCTTAAATAGCATTAATGTTAAAGCTATTACACAAAACTATGGATTACTTGATAATAACTAAATTCTTTTGAGAGCAAATTTTTGATTGATTTCTTAGGTTCTAATCTCATAGATATTTATGTATGAATGGCTTTCGATGAGTTTAATTCTATATATATAAACCCGAATATATATATACCAGTAGTATATTACTCATTTGCTAAATCACCGAATAGGGCTAAATTTAATTAAAAATCATTTTACCGTAAGTTTTAACATTTGGTGTTTTGACATAAAGCCTAAATAAGTGATTCACACTTAATTTAACAATTAATTTTTTAGAAGCTGATAAAAAATATTGTTTTACCGTAACTGTAAATAAAGGTAAAGTGATAGTATAGTATAGGTATGCGAAATGCCAAGTCTTGCATAATATTTCCCCTAAATTCGTTAGTTATACACATTCGAAACACCACGATGTTTATGTGAATGCGGTATGTGTTTATATTTGTTTATTTAAGCCTCAAATAAAAATATTCTATTATAGAATGTAAAATATTCGTTCAAAGTAAATGTTATAATAAAAATATATATATCGAAACCTACTTTATTTCCAATTCTCTTTTATTTATTTTTTTGTGCCAAAAACAAAAACCTAAACAGTTGAGTTATTTTGTTCAAAAAATAAAACAAAGCAAAACAATTTTCTCGTTGTTGAATCTATCAATTGTATTATAAATAACTATACAACCTATTCCTTTAAACGCATAATTTTGCGTTTATGCGCATCAGTACGAAACGGGTCGGGGATTTTGGGTAGATTTGAACGAACAATGTTTTATTTAGCTCACATTTTCCAGCGAATAATTTTTTTTCGCTAATGAGCTCATTGAATCTACTATTTACTATTTTATAATAATTATCGTTTAAATCCTAAACGATTTTGAAACTTCATATTTTTAAACAAATTTTGATAAACTGCTGGAAGTCTGCCATCTGTTTGAAAATTTTGTTAGAGTTTAGTTTTGATAAACAAAACAAAACTAAAAAAAGAAATTTTTTAGAATTCGAAAAAAATTATCGTTTAAAATTTGTAGCTCAAAAAAGTGAGCTAAGTTTTGCAAATTTCTCGCGATAAACGTAAGCAAACTAATAAAAAAATAATAGTCAATTTATCCCCCAAATCGATTTACTATTGAAACCTATGCGCCAACTCTTCTTCTGTATATGTTTTAACGAGTCTAACGAGAAAATAATGATGACACACCAGCATATAAATATATAGATAAAACCTCATCAAAATCGACTTTCAATTATATAATATAATCGATCTAATTTAGTGTTGAGTGAGTGTAAGCTTATTGGAGTAGAATTTTTTTTGGTTGTGTTACTGCGTCGCACCCATTCCTTCATTTATTCGTTTCTTTGTCTCTCATAATTAGTTTCGTTATCAAAGAGTTTATATTAGTAAAGACTTGTTTATAATAGAGTTTTTAGTTCTCGTTGGGCGCACATTAACATTAACGGCCAAAAACGTTAATGCAATGCTATGTTTGAGAGATTCGCCAGTAATTGCGTATAATTTAGTGAGTCGTCTAAAATTAGTATCACATTCGTTAGCGATCGATTGGGGCGAATCGCCTGTGAAACACGGAGAGCCGCGTACCCAATATAACGTACCTTTATCTGTATCTTGAGTAAGAGGTTTGCCATTGAAAAACCATTTGACCTCAACAACGGATGGATTAGCCCTAATTTGGCATTCCATTAATGCTTGACTTCCTTCTGTAATCAAACCGTTTGGCTGCGAACTCGGTTTCAGCGATAAACTCACTTTCGGTTCAACTTTTCCAAAATCAAATGCCAAAACAACATATAATTACGCTTTATTTTCATATGGTTTAATTAAATTTGTTTGGGTTAATGAAAACAAAAAAAAAACTTACAAAATATATTCAGCATCCATTCGTCAGCGATGCTACTATTGGCCAATCGAAGATTCTCCGCACGACAAATCAGATACGAGCCGTGATCTTCGGCTGACGGCACAAACTCCAGTACACTGGTGGTCACGTTTCCATCTTCAGTGAAACTCTCCCTGTGATTGATAGTGAAAACAAGACGCGCTTTCAGTAAAAGATAATTGCTGGCATGCGAAGAATGGCAACGTAAAACCCCTAAACCTATTTGTTTACTGGAATAGTCAAACATTTCAATTTCCCAAACGAATTGTTTCGGATTCCTTTTTCTTGCTTCCAATAAATTATTTTTTTGCAACTAAAATATTGATCGACAAAAAATTTTATTTACACTTTCTTGCGTTGATTTGTCGAAATATTTTTTTCTCAGAAAAAAATGTAATGCAGAATTTTCTTGTCAAATTAGTAAAGTACTAAATGATTAAGAAAAAACTTTCGCTCAGTTGACATGTCCATCAATTTCGCGGAGGAAAAAAGTGGATAAAATTCAGTGAATATATATATATATATAATGGAGTGCCGCTTATCTAATAAAGCTAATGTATCAAAAAAGGGATGAATTCAATGCCACGTTGCGTTTCGCTACTAATTATAATCAGATAAGTAATGAGCAAACTCTCTGACATTATGACCTTTTATTTAAGACAAGTGTTCAGTTATTCGATTCGCAGACAAGAATCAGACCTATGTTTTTTCATTAAACATTTAGAATCTGCCAAAAGATTAGTTCAACGTGCATTCAGGAAACTCACCAAAGTAAGTATTCAAATCAAAATTAATTTTTAATATTGAAAATAAGTTGACAGCAGAATAGGTTTGAATTGTTAGCATAAAAATTTAATATATATATATATATATAGTCTATATAAAATAATTCACACTAAATATAATTAAAAATTACGAAATAAAACGTTTCTTCCTCTATAGTATTTTAAGACCCAATCATAATAACAAAGCAGTGTAACAATGTAACCGATGAAAGCGACGATTTTATTTGCTCGAAGAGAGTTATAAAATAAACTATGTCGAAATAAATAGGTCATTACTCGAATAGTTATCGTATAACTCGATAAGTACACTAGAGTTTGATAATTTATCCTCAAGTATTTTTGCAACTATAATAGGTTTGATGATAGTTGTTGGCTAAAAATTATTCAGTTATTCTTTATTATTATTTAATGATAAAAAAGGTAAAACTCGAATAATATAGCATAAAATAAACTTATTTGGTTAAAGTACTATTAATTAACCATTATTAGCATTTTTCACAGAGTTATTACATTTCTGTTTGTTTCTAAAGATTATTTAAATTTTTGAAATTGTTTTTTAAGGTAAAATTGTGGCTTATGTTTTATCTAAAATAAAATTATATTTTTAAATTTAATTCATAAACGTTGTTTTTCAAAATAAAAAAATTTAATTATTAAATAATCAGACCACGGATAAAATATTATCGATTTAGTGTACATAGTTATGAAGCGCTAACAATCCAAGAATTTCAATGAAAATTTTACTCGATAGTTCTTGGAATAACTCACGACTTTGGGGTAAACGTAAAAAATTCAAAAGTATAATATTCTAATATCGAATCTCCAAACAAAAAAAAATCCTATGGGCACAAAATATCCTTTGATGTGTGAGGATAAGCGAATATTTGTTACCTCGTGTGAGAAAGTAAACGATTGTCCTTAAGCCATGTTAACTGTGCGGGCGGTCGAGATCCACGAGAGCGACAAATTAAATCAAACTTTCTGCCCGCAGAGAGCGGTCTTTTGATAGAAATTATCTTCACGTCAGATGGTTTTACTATTGGGAAAAAGGGAGATGTTTACTATTGATAGAAAAAAATATGGGGGAAATTTTGGCACAGCGACAATGACGACGAATTGTCGTTTATTATCAAAGACAGTGCCAACACACGAATTCAATTCGATTATTGCTGTGTTGGCGTAAAAAATGGGACTCGTCTGACACAGCAAACAATACAAATTGCTTCGATAGTCAGCCATCAGGAAAAATTATGTGAAAATAAAGTTTATCCAAAAATATTTTCCAGTTATCTCACCATAAATATCAAACCTGACAGAAGTGGTCAGAGGCGGCGTTGAGTTATTATTAATCGCTTGGCAGCTAAAAATCGACTTTAGATCGCTGCGTCTAATATTCTCTATTATGAGCTCATTTCCTATAATAGAGTCATCAACCATCGAAGACGTTGTGCTATCTATCAAAACGTTGTCGCGATACCAGTGAACGCTTGGAGTTGGCTTTCCTATCAAAAACTCTAAATCATTACTGAACTCTTTTTTCTGTTCGCTTATAAGTTTTTTGGCCTTTAAAATAATGATCACATCATCGGGATATTTAACGTTGACTTTACTGATATACTGTAACTTATATTTTTATAGAAGATAACTTACCACCTTTTACTATACACGTTAGCTTTACGTTCGATCCTTCTTCAACTGGTCCTATTAGTCCGAATACCTGTTGATCTTTTTCATCTTTGATATACACTTGTTTTGGAGGCACTTTTTTTGAAAAATAAATAGAATTTTAATTAGAGAGAGAGAGAGAGAGAGAGAGAGAGAGAGAGAGAGAGAAAGATTAAAAATTTTATTATGTAATGGTAGATAAAATGGGTTTCCTTTAATATTTGAGAATCTATTACACACAGTATAACCGAACAGAGTGCTTAATTTTCAGAGTTTGTTTTTAGAGTGTTTTCTACTTTTAAAATCCTGGATTAAAATATAATTTAGTAGTCCATAGAGTAAATATTATATAATATAATTACCGTAAATCAAGAATTAGACAAACTCTAGACATAAAGATTTAAGTATAAAGTATAAAACAAAATTAAAATATGAATAAATTTTCGTTTATTCGCGTTCATTAAAACGAGAGAAGATTGCAAAACTATCATAAAAATAGAACACGGGAAAAGAATTCTATCGTTAATGTTACTTTCCTTGAAACCAACAAATTAATACAACATCATGAAATAACATTAATGCAGAAAGAGGTTCTTTAATTTTTTTCTTTGCTACGAAATTATTTTTCTTTAAGCCAACGCGAGCGCAAAATAAAATTAAAATCAATTTCGTTAATATATTCGCTTAATGTAAGATGTAATTTAATATTAAAATTTTTTTGGATGTCTGCGTTTTATTTGCGGACAACGCTTATTACTAGTATGATAATACCAAGAAATTGCAGGCATTTAATCACTTTAGTGTGCAGTTAAGCACGGCTTTATAATTTGAAATTTTCGACCAAATAGTGTGTTAAATTCTTTTCCGGCATCAAACCTTACTGAGTATTTTTGTGTGTCAACCCATGTTTGTTTACCATACGTTTTATCAAAAATCTTACTTTTATTGACCAATAAATTAATTTTATTGCTCTCTACGAGAACATATATTGTCTATTCTGGTATATAAGCTATTATGGTAGCGCTTAATATTAATAAAGATATATTGATAAGTTTAGCTATAAAGTTCTCTAGTCTCAGTTTTTACGGGTTTTCGAATTTTATTTTGTTTGAGAATGAATATTGTAACATAAAATTAAAGAATAAAAATCAAGGCTAAAGTGTAGTATTTTGGTTATTTAAAATATATTTAACTATTCATTTAAAAGAGCTACAAAAATTTTATTGAACGGTATTAGTTTCTTATGTTATGTTATGATAGAGTTGCGCCATAATTACGTTTTATGGACTCAAAAATAAAATTCCAAATACAAATTGTTGATACATTAAGAATTTCGCAAATTGCCATTTTTAACACAGAAATTGCTGCTACACAATTGAATAAACTAAAAATTTACTGGTTAAAATAATTCTAACGGTTTGAATTCTCAGATTTTGTCAATACTAGTTTGTAAAAGTGATCCATCTATAAATTATATACCCTAAAATTACGATTATAGGCCGCGGCTTATCTAAGAAAAAAAGTGAATTTTACAAATTTATTTCTTATGCGGCCTATACATCAAGTGCGGCTTATACATCATATAATTTTCAAAATTTTATGAGAAAATTAAAATTAGCCAAAACGATCGAAATAGTCGACATAAATAATAAAAATTTTCAAGAATATCTCTATATCGACCAAAATTTTGATTTAAAATTTGATAGCTATCATCTTATTTTGTAGTGAGTCAAAATAATAGAATTTATAGCATTTATATTTCATAAATTATAAGCATATAATTGTTATATGTGCATGAATCACATATTTTGGAGTCGTTTTAGCTCCATTTATAAATGCTATTATCTGCTATTTTTAATGATAAATGTTATAAAAGCTATAAATGCCATTTCCCGAAATTGAGAATTTGCAGTGCTATTTTAGTCATTTCTTAATGTATGCTAATGTATGTCAATTATTTTTGTATGCTATAAATACTATTATTTTGACTCTCTAATTATTTGTTGTCAATACTTTCTTCAATTGATTCGAATTATTTACGTTTTTTAAACATAATAAAATTATTAGCCTAAAGAGCCCTCTATTGATATTTAGTATAATTAAAGTGCGGCCTATACATAAAATGCGGCCTATACACAAATTCATTTTCAATATACATAAATTTGGAAAAACTAGCTGATGCGGCCTATACATGCCGTGCGGCCTATAATCATAATTTTAGGGTACCGGTACATAACTTGAAGCCGAAAACAACTCACTAAAGTTTTAGTTGTCGGGCAGTTTATGCGATAACTTCCCTGATCTAATGAATTATTCAAAGCTGAACTTGTGTCACTTTGAGCAAGACATACAATCGCGTCAAAAGCAACAATGTCTTTTTTAAAACAATTACAATTTTTTTCTCAGCGTATCACTAATTTAATGTACAGATTTTTTTATTCAGCTTAGATTTATTTGGAGTAAGAATTCTAAATATAACTATTTTCTACAAAATTAAGCAATATTTAATTGACACGACTATCACTGGGAATATGGTTAAAATAAGATAAATTAAATTTAGTCTGTTATATATAGCTGGCAAGTTATTTAATTGTTTTATGTTCGTGATTTATTGCGTACAATATTTGAATTGCATTAATTTAGAGCTATATCAGTTAAAATGGATTATTATTGTCAAAATGCGCGGAAAAAGTGGGAATTTTTAAAACTATGTTTTTAGCTTAAAATGCGATAACTTTAAAATCGTTTCGAATGGTTAACAGATTACACCGAAAAAATTGCGAAACATTCATGTAATTTGTTGATCCTTTTTGGCTTGAATCAAAATTTTAATTTTCAGTCACGTTCACAACTCCCAAACGTATTCTTATGGCATGCATTCCGGCAACAGTTACGGCACAACTCTGTAACATTTTATTCAATTCAATATAGCGGCTGAATCACATAAAACCGTTTTGGACAAACGCAGTCAAACTAAAACGTTGTTGTTTGCCAACATAATCAAAGCATTTTTAAGCGCTAAGCGAAGCACTTTTTCCGCGAGTTCAACGTAAACGGGGAAAAAATAATTGAAAAGTTTTTAATCAAAAATCTAGCGTTAAATTAGCGCACGCATGAACGGAAACAGAAATGGTTTTAATTGAATTACCAATTACGTTAAGATGTGTGGTAGAACTTAACGTTCGGCCCCATCGAAAGTCAACGCGACAACGATATTCACCGCCATCATTATCTTGCACGGGATCTAATGTCAGTATTGCTGGCCGGACGGATAAATTGAAAAAAGCGCGATCGCCTAACGCATCGCTGGATAGATGTTTGGCTTTCTCGCGATTGTGGCGAATGTCCACCGTATAAATAGGCAGTATTTTAATATCACTTCTGTACCACAACACTAGTGTGATGGCGTCATCCTCGGTTGGCGGCGTTATATTACATGGAAGATGAGCTCTATCGCCCACTGATGATTGACTCGCTGGATAAACGGTAACTGAGATAAAAGAAATAAAGACAAAAATTGAAATAAATTGAGAATCTTTTTCTCTCTCGCACTCTCAAGGGCTAAATTTATTCAATATATACTTTAAGCGAAATATAAACTAATACAGTATAAACTATTATAAGTATAACAGTATAATATAACAAAAACGCTTAAATAAATATACGGTAATAATAAATATGTTTTTCGGTGTATATTGTTGTTTCATTTCGCGTCATATAAAACTTATTATAGTTAAAATTAATAACTTTGATCCTATTGTAAGTATGTTTCTATTTTTATTTGCCAAGAAAATTCGCAGTGAAACTTTTTTTTTGAAAAATACTGTAAAAAAGATGTTTGAAAAAAGTTTTCCTTTTTTTGCTTTGCCACACACACACACATACTCTACAGATCTGTAGAAACTTTTATTATTATACTTAGCTTTTAAATTGGATACAATTACAGTAAAAGATAAACTGGAAGTATATATGAGTTTCAGTTAAGCTATGTTTCCGATAGCGTTAGTTTTTTTTCTTTACCAAAATTGGTAAATCCTATTTTTTTCTGGTATAGGTTTATATTTTTTGGTTCGTTATGAAAAGAGAAGAAGAACTTACACATCAAAAATAGTTTACTATATATGACAGCCAGCTCTTTGAGCGTTAACTTTGAGTAGAATCACTACCACTTAAGTGGATGAAGAAGGGATTTCACAGAGAAATTTTTTTCCACTGAAAAATTGAGATTAAAGTTATTGATGAAATTTGGTAAAGGATGCATCACTTTATATATACGCACTCTTTCTTCGCACAATAATATTCAGTGCGCTCTCGAATGCGCTATAAAATTGAGTGCATTTAAGTAAGTATTTCTTTGTGAGGAGAGAGAGAGAGAGAGAACGTCGAGTTTATTTGAAATATATAATTGAATAAGTTATGACATATAGTAAAAGTTATATCTTTAAAAATTCTCTTTTTCCCACAAAGTGTGTGCTATGCTGGTATTATATTGGCAGTACATTTAATTAAAAGATTACCAGATTTTTGCTAAATTAATTTTATTTGTTCCAATTTATTTTTATTGCCATATATTTTAAATTAGTTTTGTGTTTTACTTTATAATTAAAACAAAAATACTACACACATAAATTCTTATTAAATAATGATCTCACAATCCTTTTCTTTTTATACGTATAATTATTCTTTAAATTCAATTAGCACTTATTCTTTTAGTAATATTTTATTTTTGTAGCATTAATTATGTGATTCCAAAACTGGCATAATCCTTAAAATGCTTTTAGACCTATCAGTCCGAAACACTAGCTGTAGTCACAACAACGCAAAGCAAATTAAATTTTTATAAATATTAACATTAATTATTAACCAACAACTATAGCGTAGAGAAAATCGTATTTAATTGAATCACGCATAATATTTTCGATACGATAAACGTATATAATTATAACATAAAATCAATATAAGTTACTGTACGACTAAACGAGTGGCTACGCAGTACTTGCTGGTACAGCTAACAAACAAATAAGCGGCAATAATAAATACTATCTTAATAATAAGCATCATTTAATTGAATCCGAGGCTTTAATTAATGTAAAAGTACTTTTGAAAAGTGTAAAAAGTAACAGTCACTATGGCGCTGGAAAAATAATTTATTCAATATCGCGCATTATTCTTCTTATTATTACTATGACATAAATAATTTATTCACAGTTTTTTATCCCGAAAACATATGAAAATTTAATGATTACATTTGGGAGATAAAATCAAATTACTATTTCAAATTTATACCAACACAATAAAAATTTGGAAAACTAAGTAAACATTATAATATTCTCTCTCTCTCTCTCTCTCTCTCTCTCTCTCTCTCTCTCTCTCTCTCTCTCTCTCTCCTCTCTCTCTCCATCGTTAATTCTGATTGGATTGCACAGAAGTTTTCTTAATTAAACATTTGGCGCAATATTAAGCGAAAACTATATAAATTTGATTTTGTTGAAAACTAATTTTAGCCCACGTTTGTCTCTTTTTCAAGCGAATATATGCTATTTTAATACAATGTGCCGCATTTTATTCACACTCGTAAGTCTGCTTTGCAGTTAGAAATAAAAATTGAGGCAAAATTTTAATCAAATAAATGAATTTTGTGCTCATTTAGTTAATATTAAAGTTTGCTAGATATAGGTTTTCGTGTAGCTGTTAATTACTTAATAGAATTTATATTAACATTTTAATATCTTTAGCAATTATTGTAGCAAAAAGTATTTCAATAATTTATAATTACTGTGTTTCGAAAACTTATATAATTAATAAAATAGAAAAGTAAAACATTTTCTGCATATAAAATATAAAATTATAATATGGAAAATTGCAATTAAAATAAAAAAGTAAAAATAGTGGCGAATTAATTTAAAGTGGCGAATAATTTTTAATTTTTTAAAATAAAGTTACTTATTTCAAGTTCAAATCAATTGGTCACTTAAACGGAACTGGATTTGTTGGGTCTTATGATTTTCACTGCAATTAATTTTTTTCTTTCCTCTTTGCACAACGATATACTGTTCTAGAATAATTATCTCTAGATGAAGAGAGAGAGAGAGAGAGAGAGAGAGAGAGAGAGAGAGAGAGAGAGAAGATCGGATTAGTAAATTTTGATTAGAATCAAAGTGATATCATTCCATTTTTATATTGTAAAAATCAAAAAATCTGAAAAAATGTCTGAATATTCAACTAAAGTCGTAAATATTAAGCATTTGAAACCACTAGAGGTTTGAAGTTTAAACATCCTTTCAGTTCGCTTACACTGCACTATAATTTAAAAAAGAAGGTAAGAACGTGAACTCAAGAATTTGAGTCCCTGTTGGGTGAAGATTATACATTAAGCCAACAAAAACAAGAAGTAGCGCACAACATGAAGCGAACAAAAAGCATGTGACTCGTAGGAAATCGCAATTAAACGCAATCGTGAAAAGAAATTTTTGTTTTGCTAATGTTGTTTCAATCAACACAAACGCGACACAAAAACGTAGAACATAAAGAGAGATGAAGAGTAGAATGAGAGAGAAAAAATGATGGAAAAGTGAAAGCTTACGAAAGAACAATTTGATCTAATTTAAGTGTACGGTAACATTGCTTTATAACTGCACAATTATTCGGGAAGAAAATATATGGGAATATATATCTTATATGTGCGGAGAGAAAGCAAAAAAAAAGTAGATAGAAGAGAGAGATAGAGAGAGAGAGACTCAGAACCAAATACTTCATTCGCTTATTTCTCTCGAGATTGAGTTTTTCCTGTGCATCTTTGCCATTGATGGCGAAAAAATATAAACTAAGAGCGCGCACACACACATATGCGGTGATAATAAAATAGCAGCACAACAGAGAGACCGGGAATTAACTGAGTTGTGAGTGAAGATGCATCGCTGGTATATAAACTGAGCTTACATTTCCAGCTTTTTTTAACGTTAACTGCACTTTACCACTATTATGCGCATTAATGCATTCAAGTTTCTAAAGATCACAATTTAATGTAATTATTGTGACATTGGATGCTGCGATGCTTTGCTTACTCTTGAAACCGTTTTAAGCGTTGACATAATCAATCAGTTGATATATATATATATATATATGTGTGTGTTTTGCACTGGGAAAAACTATGGTAAAAACAAATTTATCCCTAAAGTAGAATGTATGTTATTGATTTTACTATATAAGGTATTTTGGCTAAGTTTGAATATATTAGTGCTCTTGTGGCGCACACATAAAATATATAATATAAGTTAACATCGATTTGTGAATACAAATAAAAACGTGATCTGATCTCTCTCTCTCTCTCTCTCTCTCTCTCTCTCTCTCTCTCTCTCTCTCCTCTCTCTCTCTCTCTCTCTCTCTCTCTCTCACTCACTCACTCTCATCCCTCAATTTTTTTCTTCAATTCAAGAAAAAATTTAAAAAATACACATTTTGATTGAAAACTTTTGTCTTTCATGTAATACCACAAAAAAGTTTTTTTAATAGTATTAAGTTCGAAAAATATCTCTTAACTTCTCGGATAATATACAGAATAATAAAAGATGAGTGCTCAGCAAACAGTATAGAGATCCTAAAAAAGCTTTATTGAGGCTTAATTTCGTGGAATATGTGCTAAAAACAAGACCTGATTCAATTTAGCGATTGACAGAAACGGATATATATTTAGCTCCAAAACTATGCGTATATAGAGTTTATTTTGGCAAAACTAATATGATTTTACGATATATATATATATAAATATACGTTTATTTATTTGCATTAGCAGTAGAAATAGTGTTCCCAACAAAAAAAATTGACAACAAAATCTTTTAAATAAATACATTGTAAATGGGATTCTAAAAGAATGAAAAATTTTTCCTCCATAAGTAAAATATTTATGCTATAAAAATAAAGATGGATGAGCTATAATTATAAGCAAATATAAGTGCAAAAAATAAATATTAACACAACGTATTTTGCGCGGAAAAATTAGAATAAAATACTGAATCTCTTTTGTTATATGTGCGGAGATATTGTACTTATTATTGCATTTATTAATTATGATTAATATAGCGCTAATAAATATACATTATTATCATTTTATCTTAATTTTAATAAATAGCGTAATCAAAAAAGATAAAAGTATAAAAGCGAAAAGTTTTTTTGCTCGGTTCCCATTAATCACGAAAAATCTTTGGGCTCACTCCGGCAAATAATACTAGTTATGCGATTGTGAACTCTCTCGAGAATCAAACGCGCATTTATTAGTCGTGACATGAATGCATTCATGTGTTTGTCGTGCACTTAAAGAGTCAAAATGTTCAGTCATTTCACCAGCTTATAAGACATGTCATGAACGCTAATTAAATTATTGGCGCACAGTTTTCGGTGGTTTATTTATGCAATTTTCATAAAGTCATGGATCAATCTGTGCAAACGTTTTTTTTTTATAAATATTTTACTTTTATTTTTCGTGTTGTTATTCTGCGTACACGAGTCACGAAAATTAAATAAGTTTGTCGACATTAATAAACTTTCTTAAATATTTTAGCACAAAAGTATATAACATTGAAATTCTGGCATTAATCCAGAGTCAGTCGTAAACATAAGATATCAACGAAAATAATGCAATTAATAATTTTTGGCATTAAATCGTGTTTCAATTTTTCATTGTTAAGCGTTAAACCAATTAATTCGTGCATTATATGAAAACGCGAAGTCATCAATAGTTTTAATTATTGATTTTTTTAACTGTTTATTCGTTTTTGTTCGAAACAAATGACCTAATGATTGCTATCAATGGGAATTAAGTCTATTTAATTTAAGAAAAAGGCGATAATATACTTAAATTCAAAGTTAAATGCAAAACTCAAGGTTTAAAGTACAATTATTTAAATTTCGTTTTATTTGCTTAGTTAGCTTAAAATTTATTATTCAACGGTAATTTATTTGAAATCTAAATTAAATCTCGAAACTTCACTTAGGCTTTAAATTTAGAGATGTTTCAAGTGTCTAAAACCTTAGAAACTCCGAATAATAGTTTTTTGAAACTTTATAAACTCACTCCAACATAATTTTCAAGATTTACAATCCAAAAAAGTAAAAATTAACATTTTTTGAGAATTTTAACTTTCTAAAAAATGTGCACATTAATTATAATCTTTGGTTTAAAGTTTAACTTTGTGTTTTAAAATGGTCTTAAAAAGAAATATGTCAATAGAACAGCTTAAATTCATAATTTCTATTTTGTATCTTTAATTTTGGTCGAACTAAGTTAGAAACCAATCATACTGAAAATAAAACGCTTATTTCCTTACTTATTAAATAAAACAATTTATAATCGATAAATTTCATCATTGAAAATGAGAATTACTTATAATATTTACTACAAAAATAAATTTCTGTATAATATTTTTAATAAATTGGATAAGAAATTATTTTTATTAAAAAAATCACTGCAATAAATCACATTCCAAAAAATTTAAATTTATTATTATATTTTGTTTCTTACTTTTTCTCTAACAGACAGAAAAAAATCCAAACACAAAAAAAATCGATTCTACTGGGAAACAAAAGCAATAAAGTTAACAACTAAAAAATAGAAATATATTATTTTGAATTGTCTTTCATGTGTGCACTAAATAAAAATGAAAAAGGAGGATCGATTAAAATACTAACTTGTAGTTTATGCCTGCCATTGAATGCCGTGGAATGTGTGTGTGTGTGTGTGTGTGGGCATGTGTTCACTGCATTGTTTGTAGACTGAAAGGAAAAGCGTCTTTGAAAGTAGAGTGCAGTCTACTTTTAAGATAAGCATTTCATAATTATGAGTGCTTATAAAAATTTTTCTCCCTACAGGCTACGAAAATATAACCGTTGTTGTTATAAATTTATGCATTTATAATGGATGTTCCATTTTATTGCCGGTGTATAAGCTTAATACTTGTCTTATTTTTATGCAAATAAATTATATATCAAAAGCTCTGTTATTGAATTTGCAGAGTGAAATGGCATTAGAGAATAGAACGTGAGCTGATTCATATTTATGCCCTTATAATTAACATGTTTATTTGATATAAAAAAATTATACGAAAATTTTGAAAGAATTTAGCTGATATTTACGAAATTTATATGTAGAGAAATTAATGATTCAAAAAAATTAGGTATAATACAGTGAAATAACATAAAATTTACGTTATTATCGAATGAAATACTAAAATTTCAATGCTATTTAATTGAATGGAAGAATTATTACGTAAAATTTCACTAATATGTCGGTCCAAAAATATCACACCGTATTAAAGATTTATCAAACCCTATTAAATTAATGCAATTTCTTTTTTCGCCAAACAACAGTAAGCAAGTAAATACTTTGTGCCAGTGATTGTGATGTGCATCACATCGCAAAAAAGAGCAAATTATTTTAAGTAAGCACAATCAAATAAAAATAATCTAATTAAAGGATAAGTACATAGAACGTTGTGCTTATTTTAGAAAAAAATTTACTAAAGCGCGGCAGCAATTAAAAACATGTCAAATTTTACGCAGGAAAAATTTTTTCACTATATTTTGACATAAAACTTAATTAGTAAAACAACTTTTTTTCGCTGGCGAAGCAATTATCTTTCATAGGCAAAAATTCTGGACGCAAAATGAACGCGAAAAATAAACGAGAATAGAATAAAATGCAATTTAGTTTATATGTTTAAATAAACTCTTTTTAAAAAATTAATTTTGTGTTTAATATGAAAATCAATACAACATTTTGCAGCGTGTGCTTCAATCTGAGAAAACTGACAGAATCGTTGCGCTCATATATACAGTGTTTTAAATTCTAAACGCACAACCACTTTACAGAATATGCACTTTAATCAAAACATACAGAATAAAGTTGAGTTTTTATTGATTAGACGCGCATTTTATATATACATTATTGTAAGAAAAATAATAACAAAATGAGTGTTAATACGGCGTTTGCTTTGTATTGTTAGCGCAAAAATAAATTGATTGCGCTAATGTCGCTCTAAAAGGTATAAAACTGTATATATACTATAAAATGATTTATATAAAATAAGTTATTAGTGGCAGTGAGTTTCTGATGCCGTACAATAAAATGTTCGCTCGACTATAATAATTGAACTGTATATTCAACTAAAACTGCTTTTATCGCAAATCTTTCATTGGTTTTTGGGTTAAAGCGAAAATATTTAACCAACGAAAGCACACTACTGCTCTCAGTTGCATTCAAAGTCGAAATGAAAAGAGGATGCCATATATGAACACTATCTCTCATTCGGTTACATATAAAGCTCTCACTCTCCCTCTCTCTCTCCCTTTCTCTCTCTCTCCTTCTCTCTCTCTCTCCCTTTCTCTCTCACTCACACACATACACACACCTTGTTAGCAGAAACTCATGGATAAAAGACACGATAAATGTGTCTCATGAGTATCATTAATCCAATGGCAATGAAGAAGCAATAAGAGATACAATGAAATACAGTATCTTTTACCGAACACACACACAATCATTATCAAACACACACACATCTACAATGAAGATAACGATATTGAACTTATAGTAATTAAAAAATTTTTAGTCCCAAGTTTTGGACTGATTTGCATAAAAATATTGGAACAAAGTTTTAATTTCCAGTTATTATTAAGCATTTTACCATAGGTTTACATTAGAAATCAAATTTAATGCTAAGCTATTAAAAAATCTCCCCCAACTGAATTGCGCATAAGAAATAATTAAATATAAGCGATCAAATATACGCGAATACACGATTTCTAAATGTTCCTGATGTGAATAAAGTTGGAAATTTTTTGTTTAAGTTTTGAGCGAACCAAAAATTTGCGCATAAGATACGCGAAAATATTTTCTCCTTATTCAACTTTTATAAGTTAAATATTTTTCTCTAATCTCTACGCAATACCCAATTACGGAACAACACTTGTATATATATACCCGAAAAGAAAGCGTTTTCCTCTAATCTTCATTAAAGCGAACGCACACACACATTCAAACAGACGAAAGAAAACTGTACGTAACCTTTTTTCTTAATCTTTTTTTCGTTGATGATGCTCTCACTCTATCTACAGTATATTCGAACTGCATTCTGTTTAGTGTGGAGAGGAATATTGTAGTTGCATGTTATGGTTTATATTTAAACTAAAATAAAGTTGCCTCCACTTTCGCGTTGGTAAGTCCTTTGTGACAGCATCTTTAAAATAAATATATTACATCCACACACACACACATACACATGCATAAGCAGCGAGTTTAGTGGAGAGAAAAAAATCCATAATTCTTTTGATATAATAATACCACACCAACACAACATTACACTCGAGATTTTAGTAATATAGAAATAATTAAATTAGATTTAACAGCTTTGTTGCGCTAGAGCTAAGTTATTAACTTACAGCAAAAAAAAACGTTGAAAAATTAATATTTATTAATAATTTGCTCAAAAATATAAATTTAGTAGATTATGTATCCGTGTGCTCTCCAATTTAAATTTATAATTTAATCTAATGTTAGTGTGTATGTAATTTCAACAATTTATTATTTGATAAAACTTTGCTGAACTAGAGCCACCAATGTATTCATATTTTTGACCTTTTATTTATTTTTTTATGTAAAATAATATTTCATTGCGGGTGCAATCTATTATATGTTTGTAAATTAACTTTTTAAAATGCTTATAGTTTTAGTTATAAGCGGAAGGACCAACGATTCGCTTAAACAATTAATTTTCAAAAAAATCTTTTCTTCCCACGTTTAACTAATATGTTTTCCGGTAAAAAAATAAATTTAAAATTGTAATGCAATAAATGAAATTAACACAGTCTATGAAGACAAGAGAAACATTAATCTTAAAGTTTTAAAGTATAAATTCTGCAACGATAATAGATCATCAAAAATCTAGCTGAGCATAAAAAGACTTAATAATATTACGAACGAAATTATTCACAATTATGCGAGGACTGCAACAATAATGCAAAGTAAGCGAAATCACACAAATACAATGTGCGGGCACATAACTCGAGCTAATGTGTTATCTTGAACGTAGGCTTAATGATTAAGCCAAAAAAGGCTTGAGTTTAAGTTAAAGTATACGCACTGGTGAGCGCTAGCTTTGGTAATGCAAAGCGAGATCTCTGGCTCAACACACAGCTCAGTCTACATCATTTATAACCAGCGATGTCATGAGTTTCTATCTATAATAATAATAGTAAAGCGAGCAAAAAAAAGAGAGAAGGAAAAGATCGTACAATTTGCGCGATGATAGAGAAAGATAAACATAGCATATCATTGTGGTCAGAATATATATATTCGTGACCTCAAAAGATTCGTACTGCGTTCACGTCAAACGAAAAAAAATGTTTATAAAATGTATGCAGATGGTAGAAAACAAGCAAAAATCATATTTTAACATAAATGGACTGACACGGAGAGAGTGGGAAAAACAAAACAAAATATAATGCTAGAAAACAATAGTATTAATGTGCGAAGAGCGAGCCTGCATTGATGGAGTTGTTATGCAGTGCCGGTTTTATGTCATTTCTCGTTTTTTGCCCACTTTCACTCAATAATCCTTCGATAAATCCTCGGGAATATCGGGGTATAAGCGAAAGATGTGAAAAAGCTATTGACGTGAAACGAAACTGAAAGCTGTCTTCTATGAACAATTTCGATCAATTTTTCGGTGTACTTTCGCTCTCAACTCAGCCGTACATTTCATAATATACTTATTATATAACATTTCGCTTACACTCCATTCATAGACGAAGAAGACTCCAGTGTACATCAATAGTAATAATGTTTGGGCAAATGGGTATATCATAAAATGTATAAATGTTTTAATAGGTATTACGATTTTTTGAGGTTGATTTCTCAATTTTCGTTGAGCGCTCAAACTTCAAAATGGGATTTTTATTGGTTTTACTGATGCTGAATAAATAATTAAGTGATGGCATTAACTATTCAACAGTTAAAAGCAATAAAAGTGCTGAAGTTTGCTGCGATGGCCAATAATATACATATAGTAGACTTTTAGCGCAGCTAATGATACCTATTTGTAAAGTCTAATCATATATATTAAACTCTGTAAAAGTAAATTGACTGCACTTGAAAATAGAAGACAAAATGAAATTTTTCGTATTATTTTCGATGGTTTTTTAAATAATTAACTATTATTTATTAACGTTCTCTCGCGTAATGGATCTTTTTTTAGTAATCTTCTAAGTAGATAATAACCGTATGGAATTGAATTTAAACTTAACAAATGAAATAAATTTCGAAATTTCCAGAAAAATACGTTCAATATTATATATACGAGCGTATGTATAATGCAATTCAATGCATTCGTAATGATGTCACGAATATTTTTTTAAAAACATAATATTACAAAAATTATCATACATTATTATGCCGTACAGCTAGTAAAATGTATTGTAGTTGGATTATTTCGAATTATTAGAATATTAATGGGGTTAGTTTTATTTTTTAAAATTAACAATTCATTATTTAGCAGAATTAATTATAGAACTATTTGTGACGTATTTTGAGTTTTATGCGATAAATTATTAATTTTATATTCAAACCTTTTATGGGGAAACTTTAGGCTATAAAAACCCACAATCGATTACGGGCAGTTCGAAATTTATAAATCGATCGGACAATATCGGACAGCCCAACCAAATAGAATAATTTCAACTTTTTTTAAGAAAATTAAATTTTTTATATGTAGCAACAGCTAAATGAAACATTCTATTTTCATTTCGGCAGACTAATGCAAAATAGGACATTGTGCGCAATAGCAATAGACAAAGAATTATTCGAATTCTTATAAAAAAAACAGTTTTCACAGTTTAATAAACACATGGCTCGTTATTATTAATAAATTATCGCATTATCGATTTAAAGATTTACTTCAAATACTTAACAGGCTTAAGTAACTTAATTTTTTCGTCATTTACTGCATGCAGTTCATAAATAATGCAAAAATTCCAAAAATACAAAATACCAAAAGAATCTATAAATTATTTATAGCATCAATTATTTGATATTTGGTTTGGTATTATTTTTGAGACAATTATTGGCCATATTTTTAGTAGCAGATGACTTTTTATTTTTATACAATGTGTTCGATTAGAGTAACGTATACTTTAAACAATATACTGTATATAATCTTATTGTGTGCCGCAACAATGGACACGTTCTATCTATAAACTTTATAAAAAAGTTTAAAAAATAAAATGACATTAAACCTATAAAACCTTAATACAAGTAAAGAGCACAATAAAGAGAGTGTGTGAGAGAGAGGTGACCACAAACTAAACATTTAGGCTAATACTGCGCTGCAAAACCATAGTAATAATACGATAAAGCGTAACGCAAATATCGGCTTTTGTATTCGAGTTAATGCAGGCGTGAAAGATATTGTCGGCTTTAAAAATAACAGGCAAAACAGAAAAAAGTGCCCTAAAACTTTGTAACTAGTGATAAAAGAGTAGTGCATTGTTTATAGTGATCGCTATATTGAGAACCATTCAAAAAGAGATTGTTTTTTTCGAAACTTTATTTTATGTTTTATCTGGTTATCATCTCAACTAAATTACAAAATCGATTGCGGAATAAAACTAAAAATCAAATCAAAATTTTCAAACATATTTTACTAATTCGTAGTCCTTTCAAAAGATCGCTGCGTTTTTAAATATTTACGCCACGATTTGCTTACGACTAATCATATTTATATTATTATTCTTGAATAAATTATAAATTTGATTAATTGTCGACACGTCAAGATTGAGCTGTGTTAACCTATTCTTAGCTCATATTTTGAATTGATTTCTGGGGCTGAAGTGACAATGAACTTAAGCTTTTGTGATTATTCCATATTATGTTTTAATGAAATTTATTCTTGACTGGATTTCCAAAAATTATCTGAACAAAAAAGTTTGTCAGTCATGTTATACACGGCTGCAGAATATAGAAATACAATGATGACATAATTTATTGTATAGAATATCGTAGAGCTGTAAAACTGACGTGAGTTTTTTAAAGTATTTTTGTTATTCGCATACATTTAATTATTTAATTAATACGGCTGTTGTAAGTTATAAAAATGTATTAATATTTTTGACGTAAGCGTTAAAGGAAAAGTGGTTTAAAAAAATAAAAACGATTCTGCTTGGATTGAAAATGCAATAAAAACGGTAAACATTTACTACTAAACGGAGCATATGTGAACTTATCGTAGTTTTTTATTGTCCATACTTCCGGCGCGGAACGACGGAATTGCAAATTTGATTGAATGCATGTTAGAGAATCATAACAGGATTCGTGTGCGGGACTCAATGGAATTCGAATAAATATTCCATACATAAACTTACATTTAAAAATTAAACAAAAATGATATTAATTAGCTTCTTGTTCTATAAACGTCACTGCAATAGAAATAAAAAATGGTTGAAGTGCTAATAATTTTGAAATAAAATTCACTTTAATCTAATATCCAGCGCATTTATTCAATCATTTTTGTAGCTTACCATTGGCGCAATCATACATTTTCAGTATAGCTACAAGTTATAGTTTCTCTCGAAAATGTAATTTTAAAAATCTGACATCTCTAGCTTGAAATTCAGAAAAGTTTCTATCATTTTAATGGATGGTTAGTTTTCTTATCAAACTCTATCTCGCTTTTTAGTAGTGTTTTATGCATACTCGCAGCGCAATATCGTTCGGAGAATATAGTTTAAAGACTTCCTATCGCTATTAAAGCGCAAAACGTTTTCTTATAAAATTTCAAAATGCATTTTAATAAATTTCATTTTACCATATATTTTAATAAATTTCTCTTATGGGTACGTAATTCGCGGAGAACAGCGAAAAATATCGTATTGAAATTAGTAATATGACTATAAAATATATGAAAAATGATAAATAACCCCCAAAAAAATAGTTGCGATAATAAATTATAATAATTTATTATATAGCTATGGACCATAACAATCATTCACTTTTAATGTTGCATTTATGATATTAATCTGTTCATTAGTTATAATAACAGTTACAACCGAAACAATAAAGCAAAAGTTTTTGTTTGTTATGAAACGCACAATAAGTGTCAGAATACTGTTTATTCAGCTTTTTAGTCGAGTTTTTTCTTTATGTTAGTAAATGAATGAAATGACGGAACTCTCGTAATCTTTCCGATTAAATAATGAAGCGAAAACTAATGGCAAAACTATATACATTTATATTTAAATCGATAACTCTTACCTTTAAAAAACAACAATGAAATTCTTATGGATTGCCTGCAGAAAATAAAACTCAAACCCAACCGAAAAGCAAAGGAATAAATCCAGGTTTCCTTATACGGGTTTCAGAATAGTTCTCGTATGTGCCATGAATTACAACTCAATATATCGATAAATCTCTATATAACTAAGAATTAGATTCATCGCAGAGATTTTTATTTCTTTTTTCAATCATTTCTTATATTTTTTGCATTATTACGCAAAAATTTTATTCTATTATTTTGGAATGGAAATCCTGAGACATCAATCGCGAGCACTCAATATTTATGATCGAAACGCTTGTTTCGATATTTCAGACGTTAAACGTTCATAAATCAGTGGTAGGAGACGGTTGAAAACATTTTGATACGAGATTCAAAATCAAATCGATCACAACAATGAATAATATTTTTTTACTTCATTCTCTCTCTCTCTCTCTCTCTCTCTCTCTCTCTTTCATTCTCTCTCCTCTCGCTTAAGCTAACGCTATTCAACACAAAATCTTTCGTTGCGATGATATTATGTATAATAGTTGTCTGTGCGCAGAAAAAAAACTTTTTCCATTCACTTTATATGTATAGTTAAACTAGATTTACATTTTTTTTTCTTCGAGAAAGAAGATAAAAGTGTGTTTTATTGAAAGTGTATTTTCGCATTGTGTTCGCGATATTTTTTTCTTCAATCACATTTAATCGATGTATACCTTCCGAAAAAAAGATAAATGATTTATTGAAGATGTGTTTTCAGTACAGTAAACAAACTTTTAATGCAGTAAGTTATATCTCGATTCTACAGATATGCATGCATACTCTTCTATCGGTCCCATTTGACTGGGCGTTGAGTAAAAAGCTTTCTCGTTTAAGTAGAAAAGCGGTGAAACTGTTTTGTATGAGATATAAATATAATGGTAAACCATAATTATTGCAAAGAAATAGTCGCTTTACTCAGATTTATTTTATTGCCGAATAAATTGATGTTACCATTCTTTGTGTTATAGTTAGGTTTAATTAGTAAAATTTTCTTTGAGAAAACAATAAAAAAATTCACAATGCACGGAAAAGTCTTATAAATAATCTTTTAACTAAATATATTCTTTTAACTTTTGAAATTGTATTATAGGAACATTTTGCCCATAATTAATGACGTGAAAATAGTTAGAAAAAGGGAGAAAATCGTTTATTAATTGTTAGAAAAATCGATTGAAAAAATTTATTGAATAGAAGTCTGAAATTTCAAAAACTTTGGGTAATGCAAAACTTAGCCGATTTAAACGGCAATATTTTGCATCTAAAACTTTTTTGGAAAAAAATTTGGAATATTTTTCCAATGAAACCTTGGAAACAGTACCCCTTCCAAAGCTTAAAAGAGTTTAGTGACATTTTTCCAATTAAAAAAAATTTAATTCGTTAAACATAAATAAAATTGTAGTTGTTTTTTGAATCGTTAATTAAAAATAAGTCAATTTTAATTATTTAAGTTATATTCGCGTACTTAGCCATAATTATACTTAAATGTATTTTTTAAAATTTTAAATGCTATTTTTTGTAAAATTTTAAAGCAATTTACAACGCAATTTTTACGATATAATTATAAAGCTGTTAATACTGCAAAGTTATCATTAGTTTTAAATTCTTAATTACTAGTTTTGTTTGTTTTAAAAAGTTAGCCCATTATACTTACCACTTTACTTATTTACCTATACTTCGCGCATAAATTTTAATTTTTAATTTAATAAACTCAGATTAATTTCAAATTAGTGAAAACTGAAAAAAATTATTATCGAGTTTAAAAATTAAATTAAGAAATATCTTGATTGTAAAAACATCCCGAAAAGTCTAGCCAAATCACCATAATTATTCACAACTTTTTATGTATTAAGCGTGAAAATGGTTAGAAAATAGCGCAACTACAATGCACACATACCTGATTCTGCGATGCGAATTAATACCGAAACGCAATTTAACGTGACACTCCAATAGAGCAAAAGAATCACCAGTGAACAGTAGTGTGACATTATTTGGAAAAAATTTACGTTAGCTATTTTCGCTTAACGTGTGCCATCATTTTTATTAAAAACTTCAGAAGTAACTGCAAAAAAATAAAGAAAAAGAAATGTTAATTTTAGCGCATTTTATTTGTTTTCTGAGCACCAAAACGAAGGAAAATTAAAAATTCTTTTGAGATTAAAAAAATGAAGTTTCAAACAGAGAATTTTTAGTTTTCGTTTTTATTATAATTAAAGTTTCGCATCGCAAAAATTTTTGTTTATATGGTAATCGCATTATGCAGTAAATTTTAGAAAATAAGATAATACGCTAAAATGCAAAAATAATGATATCAACAATTTACTATTATCCACGATAACGAAACTGATTATACACAGTTTTCTGACGATAATACATCATATCAGCATCAGAAATGACACACACCTAAAGTATTCTTACGTTTTCATCCGTATTTACAAAAATCAATATAGTGATGCAAAAGTGGTCGTAGGTGTTTGGGAGTGTATGTGTGTTTAAGATACCGTGTGTTCATAGTATTTTCAATACTACAATACTACCACTCAATATTTGAAAAATGTGGTTCACGAGAGAAAAAAATGGTAAAAATCTGATCACGTTTACTATTTTCACAACATATGTTGGCATTGAAGGAGATGGAAAAATAAGAGTAAAAACGAAGTTTTAGAAGGAAAATAGAAAATAAAAAGAAGTGTGTGTGTGTGTGTGTGTGTGTGAGAGAGAGAGAGAGAGAGAGAGAGAGAGAGAGAGAGAGAGAGAGAGAGAGATCTTAGAAAAACTTCGCATGCAATTACAATCTACGAACTCTTATACGGTATATTGAAGTGTTGAATATTAATCTTTCAAATGTTGTTGTTGCTGCTGCCGATGAATAACTCTGCTGTGCATATCAAATAAATTTTTCGCAGCCTTAAAATTTAATTTGATTTTACATTTTAAATTAAATTTGTCAACACAACGATGTTACTATGTTATCATTGTCACTAAATTCATTGAAACGCTTTTTTTGTCGTGAGCTTAAGCAGACACGCGCATATAGTAAAGTTGTTTATAACGAACACTGTAATTCAGCTTCAATGCACTTAAATATGTTCCGTAAAAAAATCTCTTATTCTTAATTCAAGCAAGTTTTAGCAAAGCTGGATATAAAAGAAATGTCCGTTCATTGGGAATATATGTGCGAGTGAAGTGCATGTGTGAGCTGCAAACCTAATTCATCGGTTCAGCATCACCAAGATTATAGGGATTTTAGTTTAACTTTATATCATTTGATGAAATTCCACGCACAATGATGTGAACTGTAGTGGAGCAAAGAGAGAGGAAAAAGAGTGGAGTTATGTGGAAAGTGAAAGCCTTTATTAGGAAAATTTAAGTCGAAAATATAATTAGTATACTTATTTATAGACACTATATACAATAAAAGTAATAATATATAACGCTATTAGAGTGATAAATTAAAATATTAACATTTGTTAACTCCATTATTCGTAAAACTGACAATTATTATCTGTTTGAAACATTGCATTATAACAATGTTTATAACATAACAGGTCATTCTTAAAACAATTTAATGTTATAATAAAATCGTGGAAAATGAGTCGCAGAGAGAGAGAGAGAGAGAGAGAGAGAGAATGGAAAGTTTTGCGACTTTAAAATCGTATTAACTATTTTTATTTAAAACTTACTTTAAGTATAGAAAAAATAAATAAATAAAATTTTGTCAATGCTGCGTAGATTATTCGTAGCGTATTATATTCGACAGATTCTATAAAATAAAGTGAATGTCAGTATTCTTCATACTTTAAAGAGCTGTTAAGAAAAATCAATTTCGCTGTCATCTCAATAGATTGATATATATTGTTGAGAATTAAAAATACACTTTTGGTTTTTTTTTCGGTAAAAAGAAAAACAAGTTGAGTCTTACTAATGAGTGGGAAATAGGAAAAAATAGAAGAATCTCACTTTTGACGTATTAAATGAAAAAATGCAAATTGAATTATATTCAGCGTTCCGAACGTGTGCACGAATATCGACTTTACCATTAAGTTTTATAGGTTTTCACTTCAAATCGTTTAGAAAACATTCGCACATCATTTGTTCCCATTTATTTTGGTAATCTACTTATCTTAAGCATTCCTTAAGGCTAACGGATTTGTTTGGATATTTTTGGCATAGACTCTACTCTCTTCCTCCCTCCCTCTCTCTCTCTCTCTCCCTCTCTCTCTCTCTCTCTCTCTCTCTCTCTCTCTCTCTCTCTCCAACGCACACAATCAACGCTACAATAGAGTCATCACTTGTTTTCTTGCTCTTCATATACCAAACAAATGAGACGAACATTTCTATCTGTGGTCTCATTTCTCAAATGAGTGGCACACGCATATACGCACACACACATGTATGTACAGTATTTAAATGCGAACACATTTACAATTGTCTGACACACGCTGATGATGATGTCCGCTAAATAAGTGATAACTATTATTACACTTCTAGAATATGTCGTTCAACCAGTCTCTCACTCTACTGTATGTGAGCGTATTGCGCCGCAGACAATAATACTTAAAATAGTGTCGAATCGGGTTTGCTATCTAATAGTTATTTTGTTAAATCGCGCGTAAATTTTTATAATTTAAAATAATAACCCCAAAAGATTTTATTTTGAGGAATACACACAAAATCATGGTTTTTTCATAATTCAATTGTTGTTCAAATACTGTAACGCATTTATTAAACATTTAATGAGAGCAAAAGTGTGTAGAAACACGCTGGGGATGTGATGATACGCAATATACGGATATATGATGATCGTTATTAACAATAATAGAGTGAATTCAATTTTTAAAATTTGAAAGTGTAGTAAGTTTTTACGACAATGTATTAAAGAATAGCGTTGTAATCTAATACTTGGAATATGTTATTATTTTATTATTATTTTATTGAATAGAAGTATTATGATAACAAAAAATAACGTAAATTTTTATTATACGGTAGTTTAAAAGATAATTTAAACCAATTTACGTGTATTTGTGCGTATAGATATATAGACTATGTGTATGTGCGAGAAACGTATAGCTATCTATATAGTAAATACTAATTTCTGATCGTAAAAGTATTTTATTAGCTCGCATTGCCTTTGGCATAAGAGTTACTATGTATTTGATTTCCTTTTTGATTCGAAGTTCGCTCTTCTGTACGTATACCTGAGTTAAAAGTCGAGAGCAAAATTTGCACGCAACTAAAAATAAAAGCATTGACGATAAAATAAGATAAAAAATGATAATAGTTTTAGGCATCTTTTATTTCGTTCGTGTTGACTGTTTATCGGAAGTAAAATAAAAAACCGATGTGATTAAACCATAGATAGAGTGGCCTAAAATTCAAAGGTTTTAGCTCGTCAAGCATTTACGTTTACTGTACAGTACTGTTTATGATTTCTTCGTGTTTCAAAGTACTTTTCGCATAGTGTGTAAAGTTTAATTTTTGGTCATTTAGTAGATAAAGAATTCAAAAGCAAAATATTTATTTTTTGGCTATAATGTGGATGAATGCGAATACTTATCGGGTTTATAAATGAATAAATATTTCAACTAAGTTCTGTAATATTAAAAAAAAATATTTATGTGCAAAATAGAAAATGATTAAGTTTTTGGTAGTTATCATAATTTGTTAAAACCTTACAGTAATAAACATTAAAATGTAATAAATTCTAAATATGTAAGGAATAAATAATAATAATTATTACAATAACAACTTACAATAAAAATATAGAGCTCATACTTTATATACAGTAAGTACTCGGTAAACTGAATTAATTTTTTATCCTCGACTTATGCAGCAAAATACAAAAAACAAAGTAATACAAACAATAAACCAGAATTGCTATCAAATATGTTGATCAAATATATTTTCTGAACAGATAAATACAAAGAAAGGATGTTATTGTATTCGAAGTAAAAACGATACAATATATACACACTTTGGTGTGCCATTCTTCAGAAAGTTCATTACAATAAAGTCAAATATATATATATACTTCTATAATAATAAAATTAACGAGCCATGAAGACAGAAAAAAGTTTTTTGTTTCTCGAAAAAAAACTATATCACAATAGCGCAAAAAAGTAAAAGCTAAAAGTGAATGCTAGTCGCAAATAATTCAACGACAGATTGAAACTAGCAATAGCCTGGAAGCGTTGGAAAGTAAGGAAATGTCTGCTAATATTATGTAACTTGAAAGCGTAGCACAAACTAAACTGGTATTTTCAATAGCGCTCATACAAGAGCTGAAAATATATAACAAAAGCTAGAGCGCTAACGAAATGGTTCATCGACTAAAGGATCGTATAATTAAGAAATATTTGCACTTAAGGAGTTACTAAAAGTTATTATTTTTGCTAGAATAAATTGCTTATAATGTAATAAACAGAAAAATAGTGTTTATTGTGTGTTAAGGCGTAGCTAAATGGGTAGCTTTGATTTTTTTAGGAGGCAATAATCTCAACCTATTTTTACTAATAATTTGCCATTTGAAGTGGAATAATGGTCTTCATTAAAGGCAAATAATTTTCGCATAACGCTTTAGTAACGAAGAAAAAACGTTAATAAAAAAACATACAGATTAAGCGTTGTCTAATTTCTCGTTAAAAATTTTTAGTTAAAATTTCTTTCAAAAAATTAATCGTATTAATCTGTGAGCTAATATTTCTTCTCACGCTAACCATTGATCTAAGTTACAGTTATTCTCAGTTCGATTCGTTATGGTGAATACAACGAAACTATTCTCGTAAATTAATTCATATTTAATAAATAAGCGAAGTAAGCTCTATATGTGCTTAGATTATCGATATTGCAAATATTTCGCGTAAATATTTCAGTGCTGCGCCAGAAAACATCTATTAATCTCGTAAATTGATACGGAGTTTAGCGCTGTAACCCGCGATATACGCACAAATCTGTTAAAATCAAGCGAAATATTCCGGATTTATAAGTGCAGGACTTAAAACGGTTTACAGATATATTAACAGAAATAAGACAGATGTCCACAAACTTCACATAAGCATTGCGGAGAAAACTAATATCAAATCAAATAAAACAATAATAAAAAGAGATGCAATGAATTGATAAAACTAAAGCGAAGACAACACACATATACACACACAAAAAAATAAAATACAATAATGGAACAGAAGTATAATAATAAAAATAAGAAAATACACGTATGATGGAATTCGTTACGCTTGTTGCTGATATTCTTGGGCATAACATAAGACTTGAGAACTAGTATAGTCCCTCATTTAGGAAATGGCATATTTTTCCCTCTTTTTTTGCTTAGAACTACGATTCTCTCATATGAGGTCAATTTATCTTAGCGTTTTCGGCTTATATTGCCTTCCATTTCTTGTAACCCAAAGCACTGAACTTATCTTTTGAACATTGAAAGTAAAGATGGAAGAGAGAACAATATAAAACTAATGTTAGGTTATGTTTATAGGCCCTGGTTGTTATACTAACTCCAAGAGAACTTTGTTATGTGAAAGTATTTTGGCTGTAATTCATGGGAGAGATGTGTGGGGTATGTATATATATATGAAAGAGTTTATTAGTGTAACAGAAGTCATTTATGAGTTATGGCATATCTAGTATTGTATGGTTGGCTTTTATAGTAGTTTAGCCGCTTTTGGCAGTATCGCTAACCTAATAAGCAGTATCCGCACAAAAGGAAATTTGCGGAATGAAATAAAATTTGAATGAATATTATATATGCTGTGGTAAGAGGCAAATACTTACATGTGTATTACTTCTGCATTACCGCAGTGTGTTGTTGCGTATGGGAAGTGTCATTTAAGTTGTATTTCTAGACACTGCGTGTGTTAGAGTTTGTTGCTGTTTATGGCGTATATATTTGGTGGCTAAAAGAAATATGTGTGCCTACTATACCAGTAAATATGAATTATTTATTATATCACTGCGAAAGGTTTGGCTAAAACTAACTCTCCTCTAACTAAGCGATAAACTAAATATCAACCATATATTAATTACGAATTTTAGTGTTTTAGTGTTAACACTGAAGAAGAGAATGACTTTTTCAGTTCATTTTATGCGGAATTTTCAGCGAAATTAGTTATAAATTCAATTCGCAAAGAGCATATATTCTCTCTCTCTCTCTCTCTCTCTCTCTCTCTCTCTCTCTCTCTCTCTCTCTCTCTCTCTCTCTCTCTCTCTCTCTGCGTTTTCACTATATTTAAAACATTAATGAGTCATTAATCAAACGCTCTTTAAATGAAAATTGCATTTTCACTGTTATACTGCTTTGCTCAACATTTTTCAAGAACCATTTTTTCCACGCATACATAGATATATAGTCGCTTTATCTCTCATTTATTTGCTCTCTTATTTGCATTGTATAGTATGGTTAAAAAAAGTATTTGCTTCGTAAAAGAGTGCATTAATAATTTTTTCTATAGCAAGCAGACCACCATTTGATCAAACAATACTATAGAAACTCAATATATTTGAAATTCTATCCACACAAAAAAATTTGATCGAAAATTTTAAATTGAAAATAATTTTCGTGTCCCCACTGTTTCATTTTCCACAGAACACTTTGCTCTATACTTTGTTTCTGTCACGCGCGCATTGTTTATTCTATAGCTAGTTTTACATATAAGTTTTTTAGCTCACTTTCTTGAAAAGAGAGCGAGCTTATGGATTTGAGTTTGTCCGTCTGTCCGTGACGGTGTCCGCAGTTTTGAAAAAATTGAAGTTAGACACTGTCCGTCTGTGTGTCCTCACTAGCTCGCCCATAAGATTTAGAACTTATTTTATACAACTTTGTTTTGCCATTCATAACTTATTAGTTAAGATCAACCTATTAAAAAGTGAGCTCTCTATGAATGTGTCGTTCTTGTTTTCGTCTAACTTTGTGTTTTAGAAAATTTCTTGCCGAAACTAAATAAATTTCCACAACAACTATAAAACGAATACTGTAATACATTTTCAAATATTTTTGCGCCGAGTATTCAATTTCTTAAATAGGTTACAGCAAATAATATAGTAAACCCATTTGCAATGTTTTCTCGCCACACGAGAAACAAATAAACAAAATTTAAATAGTATACACTAAAACGAATTTGCATTATTATTTGGTACGCTAATACTATAAAATAATAAGCAATTTTTGAATCCTTTATCCCTTTAAGTCGAAAGCTACTCAAAAAAAACGTGGAGTGAGTACGTTAATGAGTGAGTGAGAGATAGATTTAAACAATGAGAGAAAAACAGTAAGCAAAACAAAAATCGAAACAAAAGCCCATAAGAAATCTCACGTTTCTCCAAATGGGAGCTAAAAAAGCAGTAAAAGCCAGAAAACTTTTCTTTCCATTCAATATAATAACAGCAGCTTCTGGTGCGCTCGCTGTCAATAAAGAAGCTAATGCGTGAAAAAATTGTATGCAAAAAAATTGAATGTGTGCATGAAAGGAATTTGTGTGTATGTTTGCAGTATGTGCGAAAAAATGTTTGGCCGCTAAATTGATGCTCTATTCTTATAGAATATATGATAGCCATCAACGACGACATCAAAGTGCGGACAGACTGTGTGCGCTGTAAGTAATATTGTGTCAAAAAATTGACGGCAAGAGAGAGAGAGAGAGAGAGAGAGAGAGAGAGCCAAAAGAAAAAAATTTATCTAATGCCTGTGCAAACACACACAAACATATATATAGATCGGCATAAGTTAGCTAACAATAGTGTGTAGTGAAGCGCTCGCCAAAAGTTTCGAATGCATTAAACATTATCAGTGGACATCTTGCCATCATATATCTGTTGATGGCCAACAATTTAGCCAAAATGCGGTCATATAACATCTCCGCGCTTCTCTTTATAAAAAGCGGCGATGCAATTTGATATGAACGCTGAAATAAACTATCTTTAACGCTACTATATTCGAGTTATAGATATCAAATGCTTATATGTTACGAAAATTATTCACTATTTTAGATAAAGGCTTATCTATTCTTTACCGCAACGTAAATATATTAGAAATTATTTAATTCACAAATTTTTAGGTGTCAGTCAAAAACACTACATAATTACTGCTTAACGGGCTTTTTTCCATACACGTTCGGATAAAATGGAGTCATTAACGATAATTAATATACCGTTTATTAGAGACGCGAGCAAATAGTTTTACATAATTATTATATTTGCGCGCAAGTTTTATATCTACCACTGCACTATGGATACAGTCAATTGATTTCTGTTCTAATAAATTGCGTTCCACTATTAAATTGCTTGATTATGCCATCCATGTCGGAAATGATACTGTGTTTATAAAAAATTAGATTTATAAGAAGAGAGCGCAAAATTTGTTCGGAGATCGAGAGAGAGAATAGTGGAGCTATAAATAAGAAGATAGAAAAAAAACTTAAGAACAAACTATTAACTTAAGAAAACATTAACTTTTTTCTTAATGTTTTTATCGCACACTCCCATTCAATTTGATAAATATTTGGAAGCGAAGCAATGAAAATCGCTATCAGTAAGAGAAACAGCAGAAAAAAAGTTTTCCATCTCCTGTTTATACTATCCACACATAGAGAGGAGAGAGAGAGAGAGAGAGAGAGGGAGAGAGAGAGAGAGAGAGAGAGAGAGAGAGAGAGAGATTTCTGCAAAGTATATTGTTGTATTTTCTGGGCATTGAGAGGGAAAAAGGAAAAAAATAGGATCACTTGACAGCTTTTAGCCTCGCGACATATCACTGTAGATACCATTTATCTGCCAACCAAATGACCATCGCTTCATTGACTTCCATAAGATTTTGCATTCACACTCAAAATGATACGCATACAGAATCGTGGAATATAACACACCATAGCTTACGCACGAGTATAAGTTACGCCATTTATAATTACCGCTATATTTGCTTGCCTTTTGTTTGGCCATAGATTTTTCATGCGTTATATGCGTGTTTCATTTGCAGGGATAAAAGTTTTCCGCTTCTTTTACTTTAAAAAGTTTTCATTATTTGATTTTTTCTTCGTTTTTCTTTCGCTACAAAAACAAGTTGCGCACTATTGTTGTGCTCATTTCTCTCCTGCTGTTTGACTTCTACCAGAGAAACTAAAACTCCAGAATTTTTATTTATCAAGTTTATAAATCGCGTACAGTGAAGAAGAATTGGAAGTAATTTGGCGCCATTTCCTGATATGTGGCACACTTTGCTCTTGTATGACATTTTATTGAGAATAATAGATCTATTTAGTGCTATCGAAACACAGCACACAAAAGGATGAGAGAGAGAGAAGAAAGAGATAAAAAGAAAAGTTTTAACTATTTTTTTGTCTCTCATTTCGCGTCTGTGTGTGTGTTTTTTGGCAATAGATTTTTAAACGATGCCTTATAATAGCGGTTTTAAAATATCGTTTTCATTTGAAACTTTATTATTATTATTTTTCTTAGTTTTTTATCATCCATTGAATGGTAGAGAACAAAGAAACAAGTGATAAATGATAAGTAAATTTTTATTTGCAGGAAAAAATGGTTTTAAGAAAATAAAGTATTGTAGCGAACGGTATAAAACCAGCGAAAGGAAAAAATAAAGCGAGAGTGAAATATACTTAAGATATCAAAATATGAAAAAAACTAAAAAAAAGTAAATTCTTTTCACAAAAAAGCTTATGTGTTAGTATTATATTGCGAGTAAATATTATGAATTTTTGCGGAAAAAAGCAATTTTTTCATTTTCTTATTTTTCCAGTACACATAGAAAATTGTGGTCAGAATTTTTAAAAAGCGCACATTTATAGTGTTTACGCTAAAAATAGTTGATTCCCAATGCGATCGCATTAGAGAGCAGAAACAAAAAAAACAAATCTCAGAAATTAGCTCATTTTTTATGCCATACATCGGGTTTAATAAACGACTTCAATAATAAATTTTTAGCAGTCGAAATGTTTTAAAATTACTTTTTATGCACACATACGAGCAAACGTAAAAAATTTAAGATTTGTCAAAAAAATATATAAAACAAGAACGGCACATTCATAGATAGCTCACTTTTTCATAGGTTAATGAAAACTTTTGCTACAAATATATTAGTT
>JAQIXJ010000198.1:0-46302 GCA_034700185.1 Phthiracarus laevigatus
TATTCGCCTTATTTTCGGGAAATTCGGGAAAATAAAATTAATTTAGTTGTGTTTAACTAAACTTTATAGATTACACATAGGAATTTCCCGAAGATTACTCTTCATTACTAGTATCGGGATTTTCCCGAAAAATTGAATCCCTACTCATAACGCTCAGCTCTAATGCCTAAAATTTTGTCTATACTTATTTTGGATCGACTCTAGTAAACAAACATTTTTTTGTCTATTCCGATAAATGCATATAAATGTTCTACTAAGCCGCGACACCTTTCCAGTTTGCTTAACATTTCAATGCATTGATAGGAATAGACAAAAAATGTTCGCTAGTAAGTCTGCGTGAGGTAAACCTTTTCCGTTTAATACTGCTTTACTCTATTGTATACATGTATTATTACAGATCGGAAATGAAAGTAACATAATGTAACTTTTTTCAGTTAAACTCTTTATTAAATAGGCGCTATATATATAGAGTTATAAGACCGGTGGTGACCGGTAATGACCGCTGTTTTCAAAAATATTTATCGGTCAAATTGCTCTTAATACTGATAATTACAGTAATAATTTGATTTAAACTTAAAAATTGCTTCCAAAAACTTGGGTTTTCTCATAAGCGTCATTTTGCAATTACAATTAAATTATTTGTTTATGTTAAACTTTAAAAATGTATACAAAAGCTAAATAACTGATGTATCAAAAACTTCACGATAATTTGATAACTTTAATTGATTAAAAATTACTAGAAAGTTGAAAATAATTATTTTTAGCTGTAAAAATTGGCAAAAAACTCAAATTCAATAAATAACAAGAACGACACAATCACAGAGAGCTCACTTTCTAGTGTTATCCAAGAAAATAAATTTATTTTAAAGACTTTTCAATAAATTTTAAAAAATTTTCCAAAATGATAAAACTAACGAATATAAAATTCAATGGTCGTGCGGACAGACGTACAAACTGGTCAAATCCATAAATTCGCTCTCTTTTCAAGAAAGTGAGCTAAAAAAATTCAAAATAAAATTTGCGAACATATTTTAATGAAATTTTTATATAATCGGTTATGACCGACGATTTTCTTTATTTTTCATCTGTCATGCTAATAATACCGCTAATGACCGCCGATTTATTTTTTTTATCGTGACCTGTAATGAACATCACTATATATATTTCGTATAATAATAACAACCGCTTTATGTTAAATACTTACAATGGACATATGAAAAACCATTACACAGTACTGTATTTAAATATCTTACATTTTGAACCTATACTCAGTATCAGTATATGACTTGTCAGGGATTTTTAAAAAATAGTCCATTTTCCGGAATTAGCGTTTCACGTTTTTCTAAACCCCTATAGAAAATTGTTTACAAAACGTCATTTATATTTAAATGGATACATTGCTATCATATGTTTTCTGTGATCAAACACGTGTGCGCTGTTATGATATTTTTGCGTGATTTTAATTTGAGTGTGATTTGTGATAAATTTATGATGGATTGATTAAATATTTGTATTAAACAATGACACTGAACCGAAATACAGTATTGAACACAAACGATTGCTCGATAGCGTCGAAAGCGTGTATGTGTTGGAAGGGTTACGCCACTGACCAATATTTACAGTATTTCGTGCCACAACTCAAGACTCGATCACCGCTCATAAATCGCGGATATTATCTAAGATTTAAAGCGATTGAGTACGCTTTCAATTACTGTTTGCCGTTTGAATTGGTTATATCGCTGGGATGTGGTTTTGATACTTCTTCGCTCAGATTCAAACCCATACGATTTATCGAAATCGATTTCGGTTTCGTAGCCTTAAGTAAAGCCAAAATATTGATAGAAAATCAATTGATTGACGACGAAATAATCGATAGTTTTGCCAATAATCACGTTGTCAGTGATGAGCCATTTATTGCGTTACGAACTAACAATTACTGTCTGATTGGCGCAGATCTTCGAAAATCTACACAAATATTAGAACTATTTAGTAAAAATAATCTGTTGGACAATATTTGTTTTGAATCGCGAATTTGTTTGTTAAATGAGTGCTCACTGTGTTATATGAAACAGACTGATAGCGACCATATTATTAGACTGTTTCGTTTAGCGATTCCGCACAAATGTACTATTATTTATATCGGTTATGAACAGATTAAAAATGAGGGAAATCAATGTAATGGTTTCGAAAATATTATGCAAAATCATTTCGAAAAAATTGGTTCTCCTTTGTTGACGTTTTTGACGCCAACGCAACAGATTAATCGATTTAAATTATTGAATTTTAATTATGTGCACGTTTTACTTATGTCCACGTTTTACGAACACTTTATCGACGAAATCGAGAAAAGAAGAATCGAAACGCTAGAAGTTTTCGATGAATACGAAGAGTTTGATTTGTTGTGCAATTGTTATGCGCTAACAATCGCGTCCACAGATGATATAATAGCTAAAACTATTTTTTCCTTCAACTCTATTCTCAATGATTTTAATAAACCTCAAAGTTTTAATAAATATGAAGAAATGAACGAAATCGTGTACAATCGTTTCGGTCACACCACGTGTCTTACCGATCAAAATGAAATTGTTTTATTTGGTGGGTTTGGGTGCGAAACGAGTAAAAAGATAAAAACGGTTCACAAACGTTTATCTAATGTTATTAAAATTAATCCAATTTCGGACAATATATTATGCTTTTCTAGTGAAGAATGTTCCGGTAGATTGCACTCTAAATTAGTTGAGTTGAAAGAAAATTTATTTTTCCTGTCTGGAGGAAGACATTCTCCTTCGAAAATACTGAATAATCAATTATTAAAACTATTACCGGATAATACAAATAAACCAGAACCAGTTATATATTTTGGTGACAATCCACCAAATGTTTATAGGCATTCATTATTTAAAATGAAAAACTCAACTAAAATCATTCAAATTGGAGGTAAAAGCAATGTTATTCAAACAGACGCTAATAATGGCGTGTATTATGAATTAGATGTAAATACATGTCAATGGCTAAAGAGATCTATTCTAAACATGTATTCGAATATTCATACCTTTGCCGGAGTTTCCATTAACTCTAATATTTTCTTATATAATGGTGGCTTAAAATGCGATACAAACTCTTCTTATTGCTCAGATATTTTCTTAATAGACGACCGATTAAATAAAGCAAATATTTTTAATATAAAAGGTTTAAATCCGTTATATTCGCATAATATTAAACGTATAGCTGAGGATAAAATTTTAATTATTGGAGGAATCGAGAAAAATGGAGTGCAAAATAGTGTAAAATTAGTTGATTTGAGATGTAGTCAAATAACTAACTCCTATGAGTTGATTGATAATCAATTAATGTTATGCAACTTTACGAGTGAGATCGTAACCAATAATGAGTCATCGATTTTATGGATTATTGGCGGCGGAGGTAATTGTTTCTCTTTTGGTACGCATTTTAATAATTCCTTTAAAATAAAGTTGTTTGATTAAATTGGGTACAAAATATCAATAAATTGTATTCTAAAGCTTATTTTAAATCTAAAACTTGTATGAAAAACATTCCTAAATAAAAAGTATTTTAAATTTGATTGGCATATGTCTGCGCATTGTGGCATATTTCTGTATTCTATAGAGTGCCAAATTATTTTGTAATATTTGTGTCCCCAATGTTTAGTAAACCATTATTGAATTAAAAATTAGAGTAATTAAATTCAAATCATTTTATATACTTTAAACCTAAGAATCAATGAAAGTGAGTTTGAAGTTACGGTAAGATCAGCAAAATAATTTTGCTAATTTTTGTTTTTTCGAAATATAAAATTTCTACTAGTTTCTTATACATAGTAGACAAACTGGTATCAGCAAAAAATTACTTTTGCAAAGATAACGATCTTTATGTAGACACTGGCATTTGAGAATCTATACCTAAAAGTTTGTAGAGAACGTAAATCTACAAAATATAGCAATTAATTGGAAAAGAAATTGGGATTTTCATAACTAATATGCTTTTATTTTTCAAGTTCATTTACAAAACTAGCAAAATCGGTATTCGGTCAATTATTTAATTCATAAATAATTTGAACATTTCTCACTATTTCAAGTATTACACTCCGTTTTAAGATTTTTATCACATTTTAATTTGCCGGAACTTAACACGAAGAATTATTATAAGGTAATCAAAACAAATTCTATAAGAGCGTTAATACATTGTTCGAGTAAATTTTGCGAATGCCAAAAAGATATTTAACTACGGTAAATGCTGGGTTAAACCGGACCTATGTTTTACTGAATGTTAAAAGGAGTAAAAATACCACTAAACAAGAACGACACATTCATAGAAAGCTCGCTACTTAAAGCATAGTGAAATCACAAATATACAAGTTTCTAAGCCAAGACTGCAAAATGCCAATTTCATTTATTAATATAAGAAATCTGTGAAATCTTTATTAATATAAGACTGCGACAGATGGACAGATAGACGGTCGGACGGACGGACAGACTGACAAGGTCAAATCCATAAGCACGACTTTTATATAAAAAAGTGAGCTAAAAAATTTTTAAAATGAATTTTGTCTAAAAAGAATATTTTTACCACTTGATCCTCAAGATAACATTAACTCTTACATATCGTAACAGACTCTTATTGTAATAATTTTATTAGTTAATTTATTTGGTTACAGTGTATGATACAAATTCCATAATTTTTAGATACCATTCTTAGACTTAGATAATTCTTATGCATCTGGTTTAATATATAGGAAAAATAAATCTTTAATAATATACTGTGCACGCCATCATTAATTCTACATTAAAAACTGCATAAAAAGTCATAAAAACTTTTACCGGCAAACTACTAGTTTAATCATAATATATTAATGGCTAAATATTTTTTTTAAAAATGATGAGTAACTCGTAAACCCATCAAACAGCGCACACCATATTAGGCGTATATACTAAAATACGTTTCGGAAAAAGTTTGAAAAAAGTTTTTTTTTCTCAAAAGTTGTGGAACAAGTTTTTAAGGGAGAGAATGGAGATTTTGGTGATTTCATTAGGAAAATACTAAAAAAGCAGTATACGTTCACACAATTGCTGGCTTCAGTGTCAGCTTTCACTCTCGCAAATGACAGCATTGTTGGCCATTGACCTTGAATTGTAATTATGCAATGTCTGCGTCAATTGAATTCGTGTGATTTTTTCTGTTTATGTTGAAATTAATTTAAATGTCGATAATTAAAAATGTTTGAATAACTTTGATTTTTGCATACCATATAATACATAACAATCATAACAATCGTTGAATCGTGTAATCGTAATCTTAATCGTGTGATGTTGTAATGCGATGTCAATGGAGACAATAGTTGCAGTCGCGATAGGCGTTCTTGCGCTCGTGTTTGTTGGCTCTTTCGTGGCGCTTATCGTTATCTGCCATCACAGATACTGCAGAAAAGACTTTTTTGCCAAACACTTTATAGAAAGCAGTCCCGATGTTAACCTGATTGGCGGTCGTAACGGATACGACGCCACGCAAACAAACAATATGGAACTCGATGACGTACGTCTTCATCCAGATATTGATCGAATATTGGCGGACACCCAATGGGTGGACGACGCAACTGGTCTTATACCGCATTGCTTGGCTATTCTGAAGAGTTGTCACCATTTGACTGAACGACTGGTTGGCGCGACAATGAACGCTATGGCCAGGTATCAGGAAATGGAACAGCAACAGAAGTTATGGGAAATCATACGAGTGGCACAACGAATTAGTCCAAGAGTTGATGATGTGGTACAGTCTATGTATCCTCCTTTAGATCCGCGTTTACTCGAAGGTATTATATTCGTACCATCATTATTGAAAATTTTTTTGATTAAAAAGTTTTCTAATGAAACGTTAATTAAGTTCCAATGCATTTAAGCTTAAGCCAATTCCAGCAAAAATAACGTGAATTAAATCCGTATAATTATATTAGAATTTATAATATTTTGATAAAAACAGATCAATGTCGTTAATTTATATTTTGATTTAAAAATTGAGTTGTAATATGAAGCGTCAACTAATACTCTATAAGTTTTGACTCTACTATTTTCGACTTGACTATGAATTTTTTCTATCATTACTAATATTTAATTTTATTTTTCTTATCTAAATAATTGAAATGAGCATTATTTTTATTAAATATAATTAGCCAATTAAGTGAATTTTTATTGTGGACGACTATTATTAATAATTTATAAACAAATTTATTATTGAAATTTTTACGTAATTTTGAAATGTTAAATAAACGTATTACTAGAAAAGTGATAAGAAAACTCTTCAATGAACTTTAAAGAATCTTATATTGACCTGTAAATCACATTTAAACTAAGCATGTGACTAAAAAATTAACTAAGATCTGAACTCGTTAGCAATAAATATAATTTAAGGAAATCATTATGCATTGAGAGTATTATGCAGTTCATAAACAATTGATGAAATATTAAAATTAATGTTTCGCATTCAAACTTTGAATTTCAAAGCTCGATGTCTCGCACTCGTTCTATCTGTATCTCAACTGGCAATCATTATTAGATATTTATGCCACGTTAGAAGTCGTTGGATCAATGATGCTCTCGATGAACTAGATTTACAAATGAAGGTAAATGTTTTATTTTAACCGAATGAAATGATAACAAAAATGATTTTATATTAAAAAGATTTTGCGAGACGCTGGTCAAGTACTTTTAGACTCGTGCGCCACACTCACAGCCAATAATACTATTAACGCCACCGTTATATCGTGTAATTCGGATGAAACAAAGTGTATTATACCGAATGGAAATTAAAATCATTGCTCATTTGCTATTTTCAATATGTAATGAAAACGAATGAAAGCACAAAGAGAACAGTTCTCATGCAAAATTTTAAAGTAACAATTAAAAATCAATAAAACTACCTAAAGTGCCTTACAGTGGAAGTGTTTTTGAGAAAATATTTTTAGGGTTTGCAGCAAAATAGCTTATAAGTTTATTGATTAAAGTTATCAGTGTTGTGAGAACTGTGCTCTTTGAATGAAAGTACTGTTATTGAATGTGTACTATAAATAATTCTTCCAAAGAAAACTTAGATTATAAATGCAATAATTTAGAATAATTGACCGGTGCTTTCTCACGACACTATATTAATGTCATAGATTATACACAAAATTTACTCATATTTAAGCTCATTTTATAAAATACATTTATATATAGTCTATACTCGCGAGATATGCCACACATCATGTAATCACAAATTTTGCGTTTTCAAATATAATTTTTAATCAATGTGTTTGCATTATTTTTATTTTACTAAATTTTAGTATTATAATAAGCCATTGTATCCATTATAAGAGATTATCTATTCTACCTTATTTTTTATTATTTATTAAATAAAAAAACTAAAATTGAAAATTTAATACTAATACAGTATTAAATACTCGAAAGATAACTGTCGTTATCTTTTGTTTATGTAAATAATAAAATATTAAATAAAATGTTGACTGTCATTAAACTTTTTTAAATTAACAAATAATATTTTAATCTCAATCTAATTTTGAATTTTAATCTCACCTCCATTAATGTAATGTTAGCCGAAACCAAAGGAAATTTTTATTTTAAATGAATAAAGTAAGCCAAAGCTAATAGATATGCAAAAGATCATCAATTAGATTAAATAATTAATTCCTATAAGGATAAAATTATTGAGATTTTAATATCTTAACTCTTCCTGCAATGAGTTACTGCAGATTTTTAAATTTTGAATGTTTGATGAGATTTTTAAGAATTAATGCAATAGCCAATAAAGTATAAATTACAAATAAACGCACAGCATAATAGCTTCATCTGATTTTATGAGTATGAACATCCCAGTACAGTATGTTCTATAATTATTATTGTAATCCAGTTAATTTAGTTTCAATCATACTATAAAATCTGTCGAACATAGGCCATACAATTAATTAATCTTATAAGACAAATAGTGCACATTTTTATGTAAATTAAATCTCAACAAATTATCTTTTCACTAGTATGATGAAATTTAATACCGTAGTAAACAATTTCCTGTTACATGGTTTGCATAATAGTAAATATTTTATTATTAGTAGAAATTATTTTAAATTTTAAAGATAACCATTTCTTAATTTTAGTCATAATATAGAAATAAATAAAAGAAAAATTTATTTGCAAGATAAAGGGGTTTGAAAGTTTCGTTTTTTTTTTGGTTTTTGAAACTATGACATATTGATTAACATAAAATAAGGTTATAACTCCGTAAAAAAGTTTTAAAGACATGAAATGTCGCATAAATAAGTTATCATTTATACCATTTCAATAGGAACTAAGTTGAATGTTATTATTTAGTTATTTTTTATAGCAATAATTCATTTCTAAAGTTGAGTAAACCGTGCTTACATCAATTATAAATAAATCTAAACAATAAACCTTTCATATACCGCGAACTCTAAAAATTATAAGATATACGTGCGAATTAGTCCGTGATTGTCCGTCAATATAATAAAAGACGAGCTATATTCTCAATATTTTGAACATCTATTAATAGCTAAGAGATATACGGTACATATGGTATTGAGAATAATAAATTAACTTATTAATGCTACTATTAAACTCAATTCATCGTAAAGCATAATAACTCGTAAACAGGTTTACTATTAAAGTTTGTGCCAGTTTTCCAGTATCAATTAAAGTCGAAATATGCAGCTATTAATATTTTTAAGAATGTGGCTGTCATAACATTTATGACAATAAATTATTAGAAATTGTTTTCTTAAATATTTAAGACGAAAAATTCGAGTTTACAACCTAAAAGTAACACTCGTAAAGTTAAACATTAGGAAAATGCTAATAAGAGTTAAATAATTTTAATTTCATTTAATTTCATAATTACATATAATTTTAAATCACAGAAAGTTATAAACCCTATAACGCAGTTCTATTATAATGATTTGCACTATTGTTAAAACAATTTGATGACAACGTATTAGTAGTTTATTACGTATACAGTAGTCATTAAATTAAGATTTATTAAGAAACAAAAAAGCAATTACCATAACACTGCGTTATTGCGATTTTCAATATTTAAATAATCATTACTTAATTATTCGTTTTATATTATTAATAATGGCGTTGAATGAATCAGTTATTTCAACAGTTTATTTATATGCACACTATTCAATATAATTTTAATTCAATTAATCTTAATTTCCATCAACTCATAATGATAGTCATAGTCTATTTATAACATATTTTTTAACCAAAATTTCGTTTGTTTACTGTTTTCACGTTAAAAACAAAAATTTCAATTAACGAATTGCCCAAAACCCCCCAAAAGGCACTGTAATAAAAGACTATTAATAAAACAAAATTGTAATAATTTTTACATTCGACTGTAACAGTATTTAAAAATGCGAATCGGAATCACTTGTAAGCTTAGAAATGTTTGTTATCAACATTGAGCCACACTTGACCCAAATTGTATGTGTAACATAGGAGTTGATGTAAACTTTTTCGCATTATTGCTATTGTGTGCGTTTAGATGTGGCGATGTGTGAGCCATTGTCCCATTCGATTGTGGCGGCGGTGGAGGTGGAGGATCGCGACGTCGTTGACTTTGTTGTACTATTACAATAAAAATCATTGTTACCAAATAACTCATTTATTTAATTTACTAAACATGCATTTTGTCATTAAATATGAAAAGAGAACATTTGTCTACTTTTTTACTGAATGAAAACAATGCTAACTGAAACGTCATAATTAAAATTAAAGAACTATTTTATAAAAAAACATGTTAAGTAAGCTATCAGGAAATGGCCTGTGAAACATAGATTCGCAGTTTTGTTATTTTTCAATTGTACTTTACATATTAAGCGTATATTGTAATCATTTGAACTTAAGACCAAAATGATTTCAATAATTTTTAAAATAAGAATTTTGCAAACATATTACGGTAAAAGATGTAAAATTTAGATAAATACTCATCAAAAAATCGTTTTAACCTAAGAGAATATTGATAAACATATAGCACATCTTTTGTACTTAATTAAATAATGAGATTAAGTTCCTATCAAGTTTAGTATCAAACGAAAAATACGGAAAAATAATGCAAAACAAATATATTCTCCAAAAAAATTGCAATATAAGATTCAATGGACTTTTGAAATATAAAAAGACAAATATCACTTCATTAAAATGTAGTTTACTTACAATGACTTGGATATTGTTTACTGAAATTAGAAATAGGTAGTGGCGCTGGTAATTCGCAAATCGCTTTGAATGTTGCAAACCTTGCAGCAAATTCTTCTAAATTAAGCAATTGGATTAATTATTATAAAATTATTATAATCATATACATTTTGAAAAATACCTCTAGAAATGGAAGCAATTCTAACAGGAGGCGGTGGAGCTAAAGCATGTGCCACTAAAGCTGGTGGTCCACCGTTTCTCAATGAAGGGGGTATCACTTTGGTTTGGCTCTGAGGCGGTGCTGGTGCCGCTGCTGCCGGTTGTTGCGGTGCACCGTTAGACGGATACAGAGTTGAACTGTTTGCGTTACTTGTTGTTCGGTGTGGTGGCGGTGGAGGCGGTCCTAATGGTGGCCTTATATTTGGCTGCACGCGAGACGCTTGAAGTTGTGAAGGTAAAGGGGGAGCCATTTGTTTATAGGTTTGATTGAAACCAGTAACCGAACTGCTATCAACGCGATTAGGAAGAGTTGATAATGGCGGCGGTGGTGGTGGCGGATACGTTGGACTTTGAGAAAACTCATTTCTTAAAGGTGCTGGTGGTTTAAAGCCTTGATTGTTCAAATTGTTAATAAAAGAACTTATGTCCGTTTTTCCGTTCCAACCGTCACCCTGAAAATATTTATCGTTATCTCCAATACTCTGCCGCCGGTTAACACTAGTTTTTGAATTCGATGATTGCGAAACATTACTGGTGTTTGGAAATTTTGGTGGTGGCGGTGGCTTGATATTTGGCGGTCCAGGACGTGGCGCACGAACTGCTTTATTATTCTGGGAATTTGACTGCGAATTAGACCTCTGCAATTTGACAGGTTTATTAGGCAGCGAAGGAGCGGGAGAAGTATTTGCTGGCGCAGTTGGCACTTGAGGCGCTTGTCCTTTGCCTTCACTCGAAATAACTGATCGCTCGCGAGGTTTACTCACATTAATTGTGTGGTACTTATTTTTATTCGTTATAAGTCTATTACTTTCATTGGAAGGACTTGTCTTTGTATGCAAATATGAATTATTGTTTTGAGGGTTAAAATTTAACTTTTCCTCGAGACTAGCTTTAATTGTTGATGCGGTGTTTTGCGATCGCTGTTCACCGACTTTTTCGTTACTTGGAAACTTTACATTATTAACTTTATTGACACTATTTGAAGCACCATTCGTACTAAACTTTCCGGTTGGCTTCAATCGAGGTACACCTCCGGAAAAAAGTTCTCCTAATTGAAGCGTTGGACCATTAGATAGTGTCCGACTCCCTGCAGATACAGCACTCGGTTTGGCTGAACTCGAACTACTCGTTGCACTTTTCCCTATTAGTAAACAAATATATTTATTAAGCTTATCATTTAATCAAAACTATGTATTTGTGTTTTTATGTCGTTTAAAACTAGTAACATAAAAAATTTCAACTTAATTAAAGCGCACTATTAAACTAAAAAGTTATTTTTAATTACGTTTAATCTATGTTAAAACTCTAATTGTGTCAAATTAGAATTAATTGCTATGTAAAACACTTTTAATTTTAAATAAAAAAACTCATTCAAATACCGTCAATGTGGGGCGAACTTCTATCATTGACAACCGTAGGTTTTTTAAGTCTAGCGCCGCCTCGTATTTGTGATAGAAGTGCGTTTCTATCCATCGCTTCATGTTTGCCCATTTTAGGAGCAGCTCCAGCTAATCCAGCCATCGATGGAGGCGGCGGTGGAGCTGGTGGTGGTGGAGGTGGCAGAGGAGCCATTTAAGTTTTTAAATGTATTGACTAATTGATTAACTAATTGATTAGAAAACCTATAATGAAGCACAAAAAATCAATAAACTTAATAATAAATCTACAGTTTTTATCGTTCATTATTTGTGAAACAAATCTTAATACACAGTAAACGGTTTGGTAGCCGACAGTAAAGTTAAGTGACGGTTACTCAAACTTGTGACAGGAAACTAACTAATAATTAAATGTCATGTAAAAACATTAGATTATATGCACACCACTGTATGCCATTACTATACAGTATAAGAATTATTTTCATACAAATTAAATAAAAAAATATTTAATTTCAATTGTATTATTGATCAAATCACTTACGTTTTAACGCGAATTGTTTTTATAACATTAATTTTAAATCGTGAGTTCAATAATATTATAATTAGAATCTAATAATATAACATGACTTCAAGCGCTAACATTCAAGGCTTGTTAGTCCTAATTAATGAATGAATCAAATCGATTGTAGTTTAAGGACATCAATATAATCATACATTTGTCGAGAGATTAATACAACATGAATGTGTTGTGTTATTTGAATGAAATCATTTAATAAATATACATAAATATATATGATATATATATATATATATCATGTAACATATTTCACATCATTAGATGTGGAAAAATTTTGCGATAACTAAGCGATAATTATTAGATTATTAAACAAGTAAGCAATGCATTAATACTATAGTAATAATACTCGCATAACATTCATATTAAGTTTTTTAGTCACCAAAATAGTTTCGTCACTCAAACGCAATCAGTGCTTAGCATATTAAAGCCAAACCCATGCATACAAACATTTGTTTATCAAAAACGCGTTCATTCTTAATAATTAGGCTTTTGATACATATATATTATTATTATTATTATTATTATGAAAACTGGGACATATTTAACACTATAACAAATATTGTGGACATTAAACTTTTTGTTAATGAGAACTCATCTGTTTTCAAATTATTGGTCGCATTTTTTGCAATTTATTTTTATTAAGCATTTACTCGCTTTATTGCACGCAATTAAAAAACACTGAAATAACATTGAAAAACTTGGATTGTATAGTATAGCTAATTAATAGAAACAAAACATGGCATAAACAATTATCATATGATAGCGATTCGGTGAGTCAGTAAACTAAAAAACTAATACATTGGTAAACAACATACCAATACAACAGTTTCATTTGAATTATTTCCGAAATAAACACTCATAACTTGTTTTTTCCGTGTAAACGTAAATTAAATTTTTAATCTTAACACACTTTTAAAGCGAAAATGAATATAAAAAAATAGTAAAACGAACAAAAACCTTACCTTAAGTGACGACAAGCGAAAAATGATGCAAAATGGCGATTTGTTTACCATTTTCAGGTAACTGTGATTTAAAAGCCACTTCATTATATGATACCATGTGTTTATCCAATACGTTATCGCTATTACCCAACACTAACCCATAACCTCAAACTAACTCGTAAATATTTTATTCATTTCAATTTAAAAAATAGTATTTTTTAATGCAAGCAAAATATGAGAATATAAAAATATGTTAGTAACTCGATAGTAATATGTTGAGAGTAAAACAATTTACGGTTAGTTATTGTTGAATATGCGTATTGAACGGTATATTTGTTTTGCGGAATTACAGCGTACGTTAATTACGCAATAGTAAACATTTTTCCATCTATATTTTATCGGTATAACAAAATAATAGATAATCACCACAATTCAAAAGTATTGATAATTCACTATAGTTTTGATATTATTTGTTGGTATAAAACTAAATGTTTATTGAGCTTATCTTATCTTATGTATATTACCGTACATATCATATTTTGATAATGAGATAAATCTTAATAAAACTGTATGTAAAAATTGAGAATGAGTTAATTTAATTAAAATTAGATTTTTTCATTGTTAATTAATCGGAATAAATTTTTTAGTCCGAAACAACAAGTTCTTCGCAATTTTTGGTCTGATGGTTGTTATCGCAAAGTTTTTGGCACAGTTTTAAATCTTCGATAAGTTTTTCGATTAGATTGGAGTTAACTTGAATTGCGTTCAATTGTTTAGCCAATAAACAATCGAATTGTACGCATTGTTGTCCAGATTTTTGTTTAGCGTTATCGACATCGCAAACGGAAAGTTGTTTAATCGCTTCGATGCGTTTCCGATAAACATTTTTCAAATTATTTGCGACAATTTGTGGATAACAACTTATTTTGTCCTCCAAATCTTTCTCTAATTTATTAGCCAATTCGACGACCTGTTCGTCAGTTAAATCATTGATATTAACGTCATGTTTGGGGTGATTTGAATCATTATTAACGGCGATATTATCAAAATGTTTAGAATTAATCAAAGACTTTCGGAAATCGATTTCTTTCGCACTCTTTTCGATATCAGCCAAACAAGAGTAATGTCGCGTTCGTTTTTTCGAGTGATTGGCGATTCGAGCTTTGATTATATGCGTGAAATCGTCGTCAAACGATATCTCCGTTTCGGAGTCACATAACCCGTCGTTATCGTAGTTCGCGTTCAAATAACTGTCGTAAATAGAAAACAGCTTTTCGTGATCTTTTTCGATGTGCGTGTTATTAACTATACGATACGTTCATTAGTTAGTAATTATTCTATTATTGAAATATTCATTTAGATTACGTTCGAAAGTAGTTTCTGCCTCTTCAGCGTTCACTTCCACGTCAAACGTATCCATTTTCAAAAATAAACAATCAAATTATAGTTACAGTTAGCGCCAAATAATTTCTACAATAATTACGTTTACAATCAAAAATTTCATTAAAAACGTAACAATTTTTTTTGTAATCCCAGTCAAAACAATTCATATTTGATTTTAACGTCGGATTTGAAAAACTATTATTGCTCTCCGACATACGTTTATTTTTAAAAATATGTTTTTAATTTCTGTGTGTTAAAATGCGTTTGGATTAGAACTAAAGTTTTAAAATAAGAGCCACGCAGAGTGTTAGGATAGGCTATAAAATAAAACAGGCTGAAACAGGTAGGGGTACCCGACAAGTTTGCCGGGTCAGCGCTTTGAAATTTTTAGAAGAAAGCCAGAATTTCCATATTTAACAAAAAATTATAAAAAATGTTTGCACCATATATCAAATTACAACTTATTCGTATCTATAACTGTGGACAATCCTAGTTTAATTGTTTGGCTGCTAATGTTAAATTATAAATTTAGTATGGGTTTATAAAATATTAGGTGCGCCTGGATATGTTAAATATTAATCCAATGACAAATTAAATAAATACTTTTGATAAAACCTTTTTTGGTTGCACGTCATTTAAAATCTGATAATGACGTATGCAGTAATTGAAAAGTGAGTTACCGGTGGTTGCATAATAGAGCAAGTGATAGGTTTATAAAATTTACACTGTTTAATGTGACACAAAATTTTAAAAATTAAATTCAGATGAAATCTTTTATTAATAACATTCTCTAATTAAGAAAAAACTACGTTATAATTTTTTTCTATAAATCTAAAAGCAAAAAATTTAAAACGAATTTTAACTAAAAAATAGACTGATTAAACATAAATGACTATAATTACTGGGGTTTTTAGTGCATAAACTGTTATAACGTCAGTCGAGTAACTGTAGAATAAACGTGTTACAGTAAGTTGTGTCACATTTTGTGCTCATTGTTTCGCTCATCGGTCTCTCTTTCGTTAATATTACGATTCAAACGGTCATCTAATTTATTATTTATTCATTTCGATTTTAACTTCATTTTGGTAACTAAATTCCAAATTTCTTTATCTTTTGTGAACACAATTAAAGGTAAACTACATTTGAAAGGGAATTATTGTGAAATAAAAATGCTGTTTAACCATCCAATTATTTTCTACGCATTATTATAACCCATATATGCTATACGTTTAGGTGATAATGCCATCCGACAATAAGAAGAAACGTGACGCTAAGAAGAAGGAAGCGGCAAAAGCTCGTGATTCGAAGAAAATTGTGGATAAGCCGACGACGAATGGCGTTGAAGACAAGTCGGAAAATAACTCAAACGGTTTGTGCGAAGAGGAAGAGCTTGTGGTTTCATTGGAGCGCGATATGGATTTGAACGCGGAATCGCGTGCATGCACTGGTGTGCTGGGAATACATCCGCGTTCGCGTGACATCAAAATCGATAACTTTTCCATTACATTTCATGGCGCAGAGATTTTAAACGACACGAAAGTTGAATTGAATTGCGGCCGAAGGTATGGTCTGATTGGTCAGAATGGTAGCGGAAAGTCGACACTATTGGCGTGTTTGGGTCGACGCGAAGTTCCCATTCAGGATCACATCGATATCTATTACTTGACGCGTGAAATTCCTCCGTCAGAGAAGACCGCTCTCGAAGCTGTGCTCGATGTGGATCAAGAAAGAAATCGACTCGAAAAGTTATCCGAAGAATTGGCTCAATACGACGACGAAGAAAGTCAGGATCAGTTAATGGATATTTACGAACGATTGGACGAAATCGGAGCCGATAAGGCATTGACTAAAGCGGCGTATATATTGAATGGTTTAGGTTTCACTAAAGACATGCAAAACAAAAAGTGCAAAGATTTCTCTGGCGGATGGAGAATGAGAATAGCGTTGGCACGCGCTCTCTATGTTAAACCGCATTTGCTTTTATTGGACGAACCAACTAATCATTTGGATTTAGACGCATGCGTTTGGCTCGAAGAAGAGCTTAAAGAGTACAAACGAATTCTGGTTATAATATCGCATTCGCAAGACTTTCTAAATGGTGTTTGCACTAACATTATTCATATCGATAATAGAAAGCTTAAATATTATGGCGGAAATTATGACGCATTCGTGAAAACAAGGCTAGAACTTCTTGAGAATCAGGCGAAACGATATAATTGGGAACAGTCGCAGATCGCGCACATGAAAGTATGTCACTTATCTCTTAAATTTATAAGTTTTATTGATTATCATATAATGATGACTAAAAGGCCGAGTTATAGCAACAATTGTTGCGATGATCATAAATGCCGAAGCGATACTATTAACCTGAATGAATCTTATAATATTATAGGACTTACTAATCTAATTTTTCGATGCGTAATTTAATTATTGTTTATTGAAAAAATTAGGACTATATCGCTCGTTTCGGACACGGAAGTGCAAAGCTTGCACGACAGGCGCAAAGCAAAGAGAAAACGTTGGGAAAAATGGTTGCTGGAGGTCTTACTGACAAAGTTGTAACCGACAAAACGGTTCAATTCTATTTTCCTTCGTGCGGAACAATACCCCCGCCAGTAATTATGGTTCAGAATGTATCGTTCAAGTATAGAGAGGACGGCGAGTATATTTACAAGAATTTGGATTTCGGTATCGATCTTGACTCGAGAGTAGCATTGGTTGGTCCAAACGGCGCCGGAAAGTCAACGCTATTGAAGTTATTGTGTAACGAATTGGTGTCAACTGATGGGCTCATTCGAACTCATTGCCATTTGCGTATAGCAAGATATCACCAGCATTTGCACGAACAATTAGATCTGGACATTTCCGCTCTCGATTATATGATGAAAAGCTTTCCTGATATTAAAGAAAGAGAAGAAATGCGCAAAATTATAGGCAGATATGGTTTAACTGGTAGACAACAGATTTGTCCGATTAGGCAGCTGTCTGATGGTCAGCGTTGTAGAGTAGTATTTGCTTGGCTTGCGTGGCAGACTCCACACCTTCTATTGATGGATGAACCAACTAATCATTTAGGTCTGTACACCAGTCTGTACACCATTTAGCTATATTTTCTATATTTTGTTTATTAATACTATTTACCGTATATTATCTTAGATATGGAGACAATCGATGCTTTGGCCGATGCTATCAATGATTTTGAGGGTGGAATGGTTTTGGTTAGTCATGACTTCAGACTAATTAGTCAGGTATTGAACTATTTATAATATTTGAGCTCACTTTCACAAATAAAACTCTGTGCAGTAGTTAGTTGTTAGGTTAGTAACTTTTATGTTAAAAATTGTAAACAATCGTTTTTTTTTTATTAAGATAGTGGCTCTTGTATTTTGTATGGTATACCATTTGTTATAATAATATGTTAGTATTATGTACTCTAACACATCGCACTTTATTGTTTTTAAATAATAAGTAACAATTATGCGGTAGTGTCACAGCCAAATACTCTAAATGGCCAAAAAGTTGAGATTTTAAACTATTTTTTAGAGCAGTTTGAGTAGACAAAAGTCCAGCTTATGGGGTTGAACATGTCCGCCCTTCTGTATGTACGTTCGCAGTTTGTTTTATAATGTTGGGTATAAAACTTAATGTGTCATACGTTAATGTATACTTATGACAGAAATATAAGAAAAAGTGAGCTCCGTTATGGAATTGAATTGTTTAACGTTAGTAATTTTGGTAGTTTTCTGTGTTAGAGCAGTATTATTTACTGTATAATACCGGTATAGACTGAGCTTTTATTCGCTTCATTATTTGTTCTCAATTGAATTTAATTAATTATTTTATTTAATTTGGAATAAGGTGGCGCAAGAAATATGGGTTTGTGAGAAAAAGACGATTACAAAATGGAATGGAAATATACAATCCTATAAAGAACATCTCAGGAAAAAAATTCTGAAGAATAGTGTAAAACCTAATTAATAATTTATTAAATTTAGGCGTTCTATTAACTATTAATTTAGAAAAATTAAATTTAAGCAAAAATAATTTAAAATTATTTTTATTCAAATTAAATTAAAATATTTAATAATTGAATATTTCTTGACACTAAACCGTATAATAATTTTTATAAAACTTTAAAAATATGAATTATGTAAAAGAACTTTTTAAAAACAAGCAAATTTGAAATAATTTTTAAACTTAAATATTTTTTGAAATTTCCCGATTTTAATGTCAATAAGTTTTTTTTAATAAAAAAATATCGTTATTTAATGGTATGGCGTGAAAAGAATAGGCGATGAGAGTTCAACTATTGTTGCCCTGGATATTGCTAAATGAATTCATATTACCTATATTATAGTGTACATAAATGCATTTCGATTTATTTAAGAAAGCGTTATTTCAACTAAAATTAAATTACATTATAATATAATAATCGAAATATTTACATTGTTTACTAATTTACATAAAATAGTTTGGTCGCAAAAATGGAATTAACCCAACATTTTTATGCTTAATTTACTTAAACATTTGATTATAAACTTATTTATCTATCGACTAATTAGGAAATAAGTTGTGGCACATTTATATTTCTTACAAATGATGTTTGAATAACTATATTTGTTGACACGTAATAATGTAGTCATATTTAGTAACAATACCAATAGTCATTGTCGCGTTGGTTTCTGCAATTATATGAAACGAGTTGTATAATTCGATTTCATTTAATAAGTTTACAACTAGGATCCCATTAGAAAGTTTTGATTATAGGCTGATCTCCAGCAATTAGTTCGAAAAATTATGTTCTAAATATAAATGTTAAACTATTTGCTGTAAAAAAAGTAAATCAGATAATTTTAACTGCGCTCGAAATACATACGACTTATACTGTCATTGGCTTACAGTTATTTACAATTACCACTTTAAAATATCTTAAAACAAACGTTTCCACTCGCAAAAATTGATTAATCACGTGTTTAATCGTTAGGTAGAAAAAATTAGTACCGTAGAATCGCGCCTTACTCGCGCGCGCGAGTAAGCAATTTTCACGATAAAAAAAGGTATATCTTACTCGCGCACGCGAGTAAAGTGAAATTTTTGAAACTCACTATACTCGCGCATCATCTTCTAAACTTTAAAAAGTGGTAAAACAACCGTAACTGATGAAGGGTGTGTCCGATTTGCTTAAGAGTATTATTTTTGTTATCTGCCCTTCAAAATGTTTCATTTGATGTATATATCACCAATTGTTCCATCTGTTCCTGCTCTTTGGATCAGATGGAACAATTGGTGATATATACATCAAATGAAACATTTTGAAGAACAGATTACAAAAATCATACTCTTAAGCAAATCGGACACACGCTTCCTGAGCAATATGCTAATAAAATTTACTAAATTTATTAAATATGGTCATAATTAATATTTAAAATTTTTTATTGCGCGAGTAAGTAATTTTTGAGATTTAAAATTTTATGCCTTACTCGCGCGCGCGAGTAAAATGAATTTGGGGGTAAAAATTCATCCATTTTCACGAGTAAGGCGCGATTATACGGTAGAATCATAAAAGAAAAAGCATCTATAATTTTGTAAGATTAAGCTTTATAAGCAGCGACTGATTGATGGGGAATGATAATGGTGTGAACATAGCAAAAGAAGCATGTTTTACTCATTCACACCTACCTTCTACCCCACCCTTCAAAAGCTAAGAATTGATTATAAGCATTTACTAAACATTGCACAGATCCTAATTTCTTCCCATAATTACAATACAAGGTCTGAGTAAAATAATTAAATGCACAATAAGTAAAATAATTTTATTTTACACTTAGAGTAATATAAAAAATATAAACCTTAATATAAAGTTGTAAGTTTTCTTAAATCGTACTGCAATCAAACCTTGTATTTATCGAAATTTATCCGAAAATATCACTGAATCGAGAGTAGCAAATACAACAGTATTATACTGTAGGTGATAATTATAGTTACGATTTTATAATTAAAGCATTTGGTGATTTCACTAATTTTAAAGCCATTCTTTGAATAATCACGTTTGTTTAAGAATATAAAATAATTTGTTTTTAATATCCGTAATATGGTATGAAATTAATGAGAATTATAAATTTCAAGTAAAATTATATGTATTAAGAATAAATAGAATGAGTTTTATATAATGGAATCCAATGAATATCAATGACGTAAACTACATAACGTACGAATCGATTTATAACATTTCAATGATCCATTTCATTTAAATATATTTACCTTTTATAATTTGTTTCTTTATACGATATACGGTTTTGTCGATCTCGCAGTTTGTACTTCGAAGTATTGCCAGAAACCGAACTAATATTGTCCAAAACAGTGGTTTCGGTTTTTGCGGCGCGTTTCACTTTTTTATTAGTATTCTTGTTTTCATCGCCAGTATCTTTAAAATCTAAAGTCATACGTCTTAGTTTTGAGTCAGCTTTTGCTGAGATAATATTCGCATTAGTATTTAAATTCTGAATAGAAGAACGTCTCGCAATTATTGTGGTCGGACTGTACACGCAATTAATAGACGAAACACGTTTCATAAATCTATCCTTCAAAATGCTTTTACGATTCGGAGCCATTGGCGTCGACTCCGATATTCCGCAAAACTCCTCATTAGTGGTGTCTAAAGTCTCAAAAAACAATTCCGGAGATTGTGATTGCGTTGTCGACGGATCGTCAGACATATCGCTATCAATTATGGTGGTATTATCAGATTTGGTGGAAAAACTAATCATATCCAAATTGAATATGGAAGGCGTTCCGAATTTTTTGCTTTCGAAGACGGGTGTCATTTGATACTCAGTTTCGGCATTCGTTTGATCCAAAACTGGAGAATTACTGGTTGTATCCATTTTATCAGTCGATTCGTTTAACTGTTCGTCAATAATACTTAATTTTTGATAATTGTTATGATAAGTGCGATCAATCCTTTCTGCCGATTGTTTGCGCGAATCACTCATCTGTTGTGCACTCAATTTATGCGTCGTTTTACCCAACGATTGTCGCATATGTTCGCTATTGGTTTTAGCGTTACTATCATTACACGAGTCAATCAATTCACTGATTTGATTATTAATTTGTTCGATCATTCTATTATACAAAAGAGTGGATTGAGTCATCAATTCACGCATTTGTTGGTGATTGTTGTCCATTGACGCCCGCAATGATAGCAAACTTCGAACCACAATCCGATCGTTATTATGATCAACCAATTGTTTGCAAATATCGATATTCTGTTTCCTAATGGTTTCCATTTCGGCCAACAGATAAACGTTTTCGCGAACCAACGCTTTATTGTTGTCTCGCAGTGCCACGCATTGTCTCTCCGTTTGTTCTCCTGTTTAGATTCAATATTAATCATTAAATTGTCTCAATATTATACAAATAGTTAGAAATACTCGCAAATCGTTGATTCCGTTTTAGCTTTTTATTAATACGAATCAATTTTCCGTTTTTTATAGTTAGTTTTGTTAGATTAACCATTTTTTAATAGAAAAAAATATGTTATAATAATAGATAATAATTATGATATGACACACTTTATTATTATTATTATGTTAAAATAAATATGATTAAACACGTGCACACAATAATTCACTGTATATTTAATTATTTAATGTCATTCATTAGACGTCCGTTCACGTCCGCTATAGCGTCTATTTTTTAAATTTAAATGTTTTTATCCATTCAATTGATTGGTCGAGGAATATAGTGTTTTTTGTGTGCTGCCATCTCCTGATTAACATATTTTTTTAATATAAAAGTTTAATGATGTGATGACTGCTACTGATTCGTGAAGTTTAAGTTAGGTTTAAAATAAAATTACCTAAATATACGTGCTATAAAAATTCCAATTCTATTTAATTTTGATATAATTAATTTTAATAAAATCGATTAAAATATTTACAAAAAATGGCAAATGTAAAGCGATAAAAACAACACTAAAGGGGTTCAAACATTTGATTTACAATTTCAATTTTGGATGATTTCACAATATCGAAATAAATAATAGAAAATTAAATAATAATTTTCTAAACAATAATCATCGGACATAAATAATTTTTCTATTTGATCAAATAACAATATTAAACAGTATTCTAGTGAATTGGATTAGCAAAACACGATAGTTTGTTAAACAAAATATGGCTTACGACTTAGACTATAAAAATCAATTTATAGTATAAAGAACCCTATATAAAAAATTGTTGCTAAACTCTTTCTTTTTCAATAATTCAAATATTATTCAAAAATAAAAGAAAAATCAATTAAACCAAAAATAATTTTTCCTATAAGTTAGAACATAAAATAAAGTATAAAATAATATAAATTACAATAATCTTAATATCAATCTCATTGCCAAAGTTTTGAATTGACTCGTGAGTAGTAAAGTGATTTTGAAGGTCTATTATGGTTTAAATGAACAATAATTTTAATCGAACGCCTGTAAAATCTTCTATCTCACAAGTTTTATCTTAAAAGCAGGTAAGCGTCCTTGGATTTGAATAATTTAACATGTAGTTTATTCACGTTTTCGCATTACACATCGCATTATACGATCCATTTATAAAACTAAAAGTGGAGCAAAATTATGTTAGAGTGACCTAAACCGCACACTTCATGCCTGCTTAATGCATAACTTAAAATGCGATTTCTTGCTCCAAATTGCTTCAAACATAACTGCTAACGTAAACATAGATTTATTGATTTTTATGCGATTAAAACTTAAATTTTCAAACTAGTTTTTTCCCCAGTTTTAACTTTCACAGTTACAATTTACTATTAAGATTACAGAAAATTTTTAATGTTTTACTCGGAAACAACGCATAAAATGATATTATTTTCGGCTATTTTTGGTTTTATTCTAATTTGCAGTGATTTAGCAAAAAGTAAGTACCATTACTATCATTCGTATTATACAATATGTTAAAATATTTGCTAAAAATAAAACAAGAAAATAACAATTTTACTATATTTAACAGGTCAGGAAGTTCCGCAACTACTTCACTGTCCACCTGAGGGAATATACAGCGCACCAAATGCTAAAGCTTGCGATCAGTACTATCTATGCACAAATGGCACGTTAACGCAGGAATACTGTCCAAATGGGTTGCTTTATAGCGAAACGGGTGCCGTTTATGAATTCTGCGCTCACCAGTGGAATGTTGACTGCAAAGGCAAATTAATACGTATGTGTTTCTTTGTTGCTTAATTAATGACCAATATTTAGTAACTAATCGATTGAATAACCCTCAGCAAAGCCAATCAGTTCTCCAGGATGTCCATGGCAGTTTGGATTCTTCCCTGTCGATCAAAGGCCGTGCAATATTTTGTATTCCGAGTGTTTGTGGGGTATTCCCGAACATAAGGAGTGTCACCCAAAAGGATTGTTTTATGACGATAGGATTAAAGGATGGTATGCATAATAATCGTAAAAACTAGTTTTTCTTTATAGCAATACAAAATTATGTAAACCTGGAAATAGTAATTGGGGCGATCAAGTTGGCTGCAGTAGTGAAGCGGTTTTGGGATTTAATTGTCCAGAGGAGGACAAGGCTAATGTCTACTATCCTTATCCGCGATACTTTTACAACAATCACGCCATTATAACTTGCGTTAGTGGTCAGCCAAGACTTATCCACTGCGCTGCCGATGAACTGGTCGGAGAGGCACTCACCTGTAATCCCATTCCTAAAGCAGACGATAAACGTTTAATTTAGATTGTCATTGATTAAGTTATATATTTAAGCATTTGTTATAAACGTTATAAAACATATTTGTAATGCTTTAAATGAATAAATATTAAGAACTGTTTAAAAAATAAAAATTTTATTTAAATAGTGCTAACCTTAAGACATAATCATTGTTTTAAATGAGTGCATCGTTAACACAAATAATTAGCATTTTGTTTATTTTAAGTGTTAGTTATTTAAGTAACCGTTGCGAAACAAAAGCAACGCATTAAACAATTATAAAACTTTGCAATCGTTTGCCCTACAAAGCAACTAAATCGAAACATAAACCGCAAATAAGAATCTAACTTATACGATGATGGCATGGCATAGCCATAACTCTGTTAGTATATCCTTATAAACTTAGTCCTAATTAACACAAAATTAGATAAATCATAAATATCTGCGTGGAAAATAATTGAAATGTTGGCAGTTGAGATTAAAATTTCAGTGAAATTTTAAAAGTGGGTGAAACTTTTCAAAAAATTTTTTATACAGTTAAAATTTAACTTATTATTGCAAAATAATCAAATAATTTTCCATGCTGAAGTTGGTGTTGGTTTTGAAGGCTAAAATCGATCATAATTTTTAAAAAATTAAATAATTAAAAAATATTATTTTTGGTGGTTTTATTTAGGCTGAAATATGTTCAAAACCCCGAAAATGGTAATTTAAGGATAGATGGCGTCGTGAAAACTTTCAATTTTTTGAAAGTTTCAACGCTTAAGTAAAAATTTCACTGAAATTTACAAAAACTTTCAATGCGAAAGTTTCACAAATTTTCAATATTAACATCTCTAGTTGGTAGCATTAGCTTTAGTGACTTAACCACTAGTGACTCAATTAGTGACTTAACCACTATTATAGGAGCGTTCAAGTCTTCCAATCGTACGCTCCCTTCATTGAATGGCATTTATTACATAGACTAGTGACTACTTAATTGTGCAGCAGTACCAATGCGTGAACAGCTATCAGGGCTGTTATTGCGATTGTGAGCAACTAAACTCGAATTTCTCTGAAAATATCATAACTACAATCATTCTTCTGACCTTAATATACAATTATAGCTTACTTAATTTTTTACTTAAATTTCGGAAGTGTTTTTGATTTGTGATTTTATTATCTTATTTATTATAAACATTTCTAAAAGAATGAGTGATTTTAAAATTTGGTTAATCTTTTTTTGCTATATATTAATTTCTATATCTGGTGTATATGCTAGAGATGATGATGAAGATGGTAAGTTGGAAATTTTTTCGCGCATATTTTAAAAATATATCCGTTTTATTTCTAACCTTAATTAGCACTCGGAATCACATTTAATAACAAAAGCACAGTAAATTAAATATAATATTTTTTTATCGGTTCGTGCGAATGCTCTCCGAAATATTTTGGGAGTATTGCTACTAAAAACAAGTTGTTTTGCACACTTTATAAACATTTTGGGCATAGAAAAATGTAAAATATTTTTAAATTATTTTAAGTTTTTTGGGAAATTGTTATTCAAATTCAATTAGTTTTTGAGACTACTTGGTGAACTACATGGAGACTACAAACTATTATTAAGCCTTTCTCCAAAAATTTTATATAAAATTTAGAGAGTTTTATTACTATTTAATTTAAATTTTTTATTCTCGTATATCCTGAAAAGCAAGTATTTATCAGAGCTGATTGAAAACTTTAAAATATAAATAAATATTTGAACAGTTTTTATTCAATAATTTATTCATTATTTTAGCTTAATAATCTATATTATATCCCATTTTTTACACTAGATAGAATATTTTCCTTACTTTAGTTATCAATAATAAATAAATAAAAATTAGTAAAATTAACTTTTTATAAATCATTATTTTAGTTGTCTTAAGTAAATATATATTCAATATTTTGGCTTTTAAATAAATATTATAATCAATACTTTCCTTGAAAAATAAAATATTTTCCGGGATTTATTAATAACCAGATAAAATGAAATCAATTAAAAAATAAAACTTAAAAATATAGGTTCAGTGGATGGGGTTCCGTGCATAGACAACGGCAAGTTCTACCGTAATCCAGACGCGGTTGGAATAAGAGATTGCGCAAAGTATTACTGGTGCCCGCGGCTAAAGGTGCTCGAATTTAGATGCGCTGCAGGATTGTGGTTCGATATAGAGCGACAAATATGCGACTTTAAATTTAAGATTGACAACTGTGCAAAATCGCACGGTATGCGCACTGTTACTAATAGTGACTGTTACTGTTTAGTTTAGGAAATAGGAAGTTTGATTTTCCCATTTGATGACCTCATTTTTTTGGATTAATTTCAGACGCTAGCACTCCTCGGCCACTACTAGCGACCGATGAACCGATTTGTCCGGACGGACATCTCGCCTGTGCCGATAGAAAATGCATTTCAAGAGATTTATTTTGCGACGTAACTAATTTTTATTGCTTTTTAATTTATTACTTACTTAGATATCACTTTGTATTAAACGGTAACCATAAAAACTAGTTATAATTTGTTTTTTTTGTTTGTGATAAAAGGGTCAGATTGATTGCGCGGATGCATCCGACGAATCGTGGTGTGACCCCGAACACGATCCAAATTCTCCAAACAGATGTAATTCCAACAATTGCACACTTCCTGACTGTTTTTGCAGTAATGACGGCACTATTATTCCCGGCAATCTTAAGCCAGAAGAAACGCCGCAATTAGTTATACTTACCTTTGATGACGCGGTTAACAATGAAAATTGGGAAATCTATCAAAAAATTTTTGCCCCGAATCGAACGAATGCTAACGGATGTCCCATTGCGACAACATTTTTTCTAAGTCATGAGTACACTAATTACAGACACGTGCAAAAACTATGGAATGATGGACATGAAATCGCTATACATTCTATTACGTAAGATATATTGTTTAATGTTAGCGCACTATTATATAATAATATAATGTGCCGCAAACTAAATATTACTAAAAAGTTTATTAAGTCATTTACATTTTTTATTTTTTCATTTTTTAGTAGTTTTTTTGCTTTAATTCAATGCTTTATAATTTAAGCGGAGTCTAATTTATATTTTAATAGAATTTAATATACACCAAAAAATATATCCAACTCATATAAAATATGATTTTTCAATTTAATTCTACTTCTTAGACAGTTAGTCACTGTATCTAAAAGATATTGCAATTATTCACTTGATGTTTAATTAAAATATGTGCATTTAATTTTCTATGAATAAGTGAATTAATGAATTCATATTTTTTTGGAATTATTCAAAATAATTGAAAAAACTACCCCAGAAGGGAAGTTTAGGGAGATCGAACCCCCATCTCAAAAAATTAGGAAAATGGGACATATGGGACAATTTGTGAACATTTTTGTAATTTTGTAATTGATTTAATAACTAGTTTACTATTATTATTTTATCAATTTCAGCCATAAACAACCAGAACTTTGGTGGACATTCAATGCTACGATGGAAGATTGGTTTGATGAGTTTGCGGGTATGGCTAATATCGTTAATCGATTTGCAGGCATACCACTCGATGAGTTAAGAGGCACTCGCGTACCATTTTTGAGAGTTGGATGGAATACACAATTTATTATGGTATTTACCATTTTATTTTAATTAAATTATTATTTTTATTTTAGTTTTATTTAAGCATTATTAAGTTATAGGTTAACAGATTGGGAATAAATAATTTTTTAGTAAAGAAATGCGAACGAATAAGATTAGGAGATATCCCATGAATGTAATATGACATCGGAAAACTGACCCGTGTTTGGACTGTTATTTTTAAGGTTAAAGTTCGGGACTTTAATGTTTTAAGAAATTCGAGACCAAGTTATGATCCCTAAATAAAAAATTCTTATATTTATTATTAATACACATATTTATAAAATTTTTGATTTTTCGATTGAAAGAAATACGGAAAATCTGAAGTTAAAAAACAAATAATTATTCTTAGAAAATTATGATATTTTTATAAAAGCGTTAAAAATTACTTTTAATTATAATATATATTATAATAACTTTAGATGAAAGAATTTGGCTTCTTATACGATTCAAGTATGGTTGTGCCGCGAACTGATCCTCCATTATGGCCATTCACTCTAGATTATCGTATCCCTCATAAGTGTCACGGATCGCGACAAAGATGTCCGTCGCGATCGTTTCCGGGAACGTGGGAAATGGTTATGAATCCGTTTGATATTGAAGTATGCTTTTATTTAATATAATAATAATAATACTGTAATAAAATATTCTGTAAAATAGGGACACGTGTGCGCTATGGTTGACAGTTGTCCCACACATCTTTCCGAAGATGAAGTTTATGCAATGTTTATGGATAACTTTAATAGGCATTATAAAACAAATAGAGCTCCGTTTGGTCTTTATTTTCACACAATTTGGTTTAAGGAGAAACAAAATTTCAGAGTTTTGCTCAGATTTTTAGACGATCTCATTGGAAATAAGGCATGCAATAGTTTTAATTTATTATCGAACCGTAAACTAAATTTTTAGCTTAATTAAGATCATTAAATTATTTACTTAATGATTAGTAACTATTCTAATATATATTATTACAAATACATGAATAGGATGTCTGGTTTGTAACAAATTATCAAGCGATAGAGTGGATGAGAACTCCAACTCCCATAAGTCAATTAAATAATTTCGAGCCATGGAAGTGTAAAAAAGAAATCGAACCAAACTTAGTGGCTTGCAATCATCCGCGTTCTTGTAAATTAGCGAGTCGTCAGGTAAAGGGCGAACGATATTTGCACACTTGTTTCGAATGTCCGGACGTTTATCCGTGGGTTAAAAATGAATTTGGCTTAGAGTTTTAAATTATCTAATTTATATTAGTTTTTTAAAATATTATCGTATGGCCAAAATAATGGTAATATTTGGTTGTGCTGAAGCTTTGATTTCAAGTGTATAATTTAATCACAAATACATTAATTAAACCATTACTTTCCGCGCATTCAATATAAAAATTATAAAATATTATGTGATTTATTTAATAATTATTATGATATAAAAATAATTCAATATAATGTATAATGTTATTGAATTAAGTGAAATTATGAAATTAATTTTATAATTGTATAAAGTTTTGTATAAAATTTGCTTTTTATAATAATAATGAATAAACGATGACGTATTTTATATTAAATACAAATAAAAACATTTTTATTTAATTTCTTGCATACAAAAAAAATTACTTTAAAAAATCTAAATATCATTTATTTTACCAAGATTTGAATAAACTTTTATTGAATCTCCAATCGTTATCTTCATTCATCCATTAAATCTTAAAACAAATGCCTATATAGTTGCTTAAATCAAGTTTAAGTCCACTGTACTCTTACAGAACTCAATCGGCACTATTTTCTTTGAAACTGATCTAAAAATTAAGAACTTAAAATTTTTGAGTTAAAAACTGTTTTGAATATAAAAATAAAAACTTTGAACATTTTGATTACGGTATAAATATATGATATAAGTTATGCCATCTTTTAGCGGAGTTAAATACTAGCGAATTGGGCGTATGAGATGACATGACATCGATTCCCACACTTCGTTAGACAACACATAACTATATTTACATTAAGTTTTCATTCATTTAATTAATAATGATATTATTAGAGATCAATAACCGTGTGGTTGAAGACATACTACGCGTCAAAATGTCTGAATTAGAGTAAGTATTGATCGGAAACTATTTACGAAACCATTGGATAACATGTTTAATATTAAACGATTTCAGAGCAAACATCAAGTTGGAATCAGTTGACGTAACAGTGGCCGACTTCGATGGCGTACTGTTCCATATTTCCAACATTAATGGAGACAAGTCGAAGATTCGGATAAGCATTTCGCTTAAGTTCTACCGCGAACTCCAAGTACACGGCGCCGACGATCTGTTGCGTCGCGAATATGGCGATCTTCTTACCACACCTGCTGAGGAGGGATACAACGTTTCATTGCTCTACGATTTGAAGAGTTTGCAAACCAACAGCGAGTGCCAAGAATTGATCAAAAAGGCTGGACTTTTGAAGCGTAATTGTTTCGCGTCCGTATTCGAGAAGTATTTCGAGTTTCAAGAGAAGGGACAGGAAGGACAGAAGAGGGCTGTGATTAACTATAGAGACGAGGAGACAATGTATGTCGAGGCCAAACACGATCGCGTGACCGTTGTTTTCTCCACTATATTCAAAGACGAAGACGATATCGTGATCGGCAAAGTGTTTATGCAAGAGTTCAAAGAAGGCCGTAAAGCGAGTCATACGTCGCCACAAGTGCTCTTCTCTCATAGAGAACCGCCGATGGAGTTGCAGAATACGGACGCCAAAGTTGGCGATAATATCGGTTATATTACGTTCGTGTTGTTTCCGCGTCACACCAATAAGAAAGCCAGAGATAATACCATTAACTTAATTCACACTTTTCGCGATTATTTGCATTATCACATCAAATGCTCGAAAGCGTACATCCATTCGCGTATGCGAGCAAAATCGTCGGACTTCTTGAAAATTCTGAACAGAGCCCGACCCGAAAAGCAAACACACGAAAAAAGGACAATTACGTTAGTATTAGTATAATCCATATTTAATTTAACATTTGAATTATAATTCTGTTTCCTTTTGCTTTTTTTAGAGGAAAAATAATGAATGTGCGCTAATTAGGGAAATGATTAACTGTTATGACATAACTTCATTGAAATGAATTCAAGTTAAATATATAACGTATTACTGAGTTATACTCGAGATCACGAGTAAGAGTATATTTTTGAACCAAAAAATTATGCTTACCGTACTCGCGATCACGAGTTAGGCTGAGTAATACGTTATAATCTTTTATTAAATTAATATTATTGTTACCATAAATTAGCAAATGAATATATGTATTAACGTATATTTAATTATAATTTGTTCTCATAAATGGAGTTTAAAAAAGCCAATGTGTGTATTGTACATTCTATTAAATAAATAAATAAGAAATACTTTTGAATAATTTATGCTAAAAAAATTGATTCTTGAATTTGAGATAATTCGTAATAATTTATTAATACTTTTGTTATATAGATATGACAAATATTTGATAAAATTGTTTATTTACAAATAAATATTTAAATACAATCATTATTTTTTGATACAATATCTATATTAAATTAATATAAAATGCAATTAAATATACTGTATATCAAGAAAATTACTGCACATTACAGCTATTTATTACTTGTGTTTACATTTATCAATAATTGTGATTTGTAAGACTAATTAAATTGAAAGTCCTTCGAACGAATTGGGTTTTATATAAAATAAAACCAACAAAAAATTGTTAAGCAATAAGCTTATACTCTCAAATGTCAAAATGTTTTGCAAAATATATGCATACAAAATGTAGTAAAAAAATTGCTTTCAAATACATAATTTTTAGTTTGATTGTGCCACAAAAAAAAATATATGTACGGTAAACAAAAAACTACGCATTACTAGAATAATAGTTACTGTAATGATTAGAAGACTGCATTAAGACGACATAAACATTGAAACTTGCTGTGTGCCCAACAGAGCAGATGTTAAGCAGAACTTCGCCACTAATAATATTGAAATGAACTTATATAATATCCAATGAGAAAAGTTTTGCGGGTAGAATACCATCTGCTCGTCAGCACAAAGGATGGGCACGCGTTACCACTTAAATAGACGCGTGCATTGACGCATCGCACACTATTTTTATAGATATATTATACGTATGTTGACTGACAATAAGCGACGCTGTAAAGACGCGAAGCGAACGAAACGACAGGTGATGTTTAGGTCCGGTTCGTAAGAAAAAAGCCCAACGTTATGATCCCAATAGCACCTGCGGCTCCGCATAAGATTTCTTTCAGACTCCACTGACCGCTACGCTTTCCATCTCCTATTGTTTTACCAGCGAATTCAACTACTCCTTCCTATATTACAACAAATAATAAATTACTGTATAAGTTAACGAATATTGTCGCTCCTATAAGTCAACGTTTATTAAATAAACATTGAAAGTCACAAATTATAAAGTGTTTCACGAACATTGGAACATTTTTAAATTATCTCAAACCTTTAAATAGAAAAATATTCAATTATATACTGTATATCCTAAAGTACTGTAGTGTACTGTACTGTATGTATGCGTGTACTGTATAGACAAACTGATGGCAAAATTAAATGTTTTCTTCCCTAACTTCCTCTGTTGGGTAAAAACTAGTGACAACACTGGTAGTCATATGACACGATTTCTCACGAGAACCAATATAAGTTCTTAAGTTTTGTGTGTCGGTTCGAACAAATGATATGGGTGTGACTTTTGCAGGACAGGTCGCCAACTATGTTCTCAAACCCACCAAAAAAAATTCTTTTTATTCAAACCGACACTTTTCATCTCAAGTAACATCGTATCTTAGCGATAGTTGCGAATGAAAAGTAAGCAATATATCAGAATAGGTTTGGCTCATCGTATAATAACTAAAATTTTGTTTTCGGAGGCGAAACGTGTTTAACGCGAAATATAAAAGAAAACTTATTTATTAGATATTTTTCTAATGCATAATAACACGCTGTATATTAACTTTTTTTAGCTGACAATTAACAAAACAAAAAGCGAAAATGATGTTTTAAGTACTGTTAACCAGTTCTAACTAAAACAGACGCCTTATTTTGCGTTATAATAGCTGACAATTAACTCTTAAGTTCACTGATCTCTGGATAATGTCGTATGATTTTTAAGCAATAAAACCGTAAAACATGCCAATAAAACACATTGTATATGAATTGTATATATATTTTGTAGACACATACCCATCCATTGTGATCATTAATCCATTGGAGCAAATGAGTGGTAACAAACGATGCCATCCAATGTGATACTTCGTTAACCAAATGAGGAAATCCTTTGTGGACGCAGTAAAACGCGTATTCAGAACCAAACACCAGATAAGTGACGATATGACTCCATTTGATGCCTTCCATGAACATCTCGTTCGACACGCTCTCGAAAATCGATGCCGCCGTCGACGGAATCACTTGAAGACGTTCGCACATTCGGGCAAAATCTTCCGAATATATTTGGATATACGACTCACCCAAACATCGTAACGCATCACCGATTTTAGTTCTCAATGGTTCACTAAACGCACCAGTATTACCATTATTTCCAGATTCCATTTCCGATGACTCGATGGTTGGCGTCCAATCGTAACCCTTTAGAGATAATTGCGAGCACAGAAAATCATTAATGATTTGCTGAACGTTTCGATCAATACTGTGCCCATTAGTCAATCCATTACTGTTTAAATGATTTCGGTTTTCGTTTTGGTTTGTAGCCATTGTTTTCTGGTAATTCCCAAATCGATTGCCAATCAATAAAACATTTCACTTGAAAATCATTCACGCATTTGGGGTTTTAAATACACATTACGATTACAAAATGATCATATGTTTAAATAAATATCTCATTCAATAATAGTACACAATATTTATAATATAATATGGTTTAATTATATGTTTATATTAATTTTATACTTTGTAACCACAACTCCGCAAAAGTTGATATCAATTGATTAGAGTTATCTGACAATTAAATGATACATTCATAATAACAGCAAAAAACTGGTATAATCGTATAATGAATGTACGATCGAGTAGTAAAAACGTTTTCTATCGAATGGTAGAGCGTTAGGCTCGTCGTCGAGTTTCAAAGCGTAACTCACTCTACGTTAGCGTAGTTTAGTGTAGTGTAGTGTAGTGTAGTGTTCTCGCACTGCAAACCAGTTGTTACTAAAGAATGCATTTCCGTCTAAAGCGAGAGAGCTATTTCACAAAAGGCACAAATAGTTTGCATACTATTCGAGGCTATTGCGTCTCATATCGACTCTCGAAACTATGCGACCATATAAGGGGTACATACTGTACTAATATTCAACTCGCTGTTTCTCTTAGAATATCACCGAATATGTTATTAATATAAATTTAGTATTGTTGTGCAAATATTTTTAAATTAAAATATGTAAAAAATGTTATGGTTAAAGTTAGTTGTTGGGCTGTGTAACCGAATAAGATTTGTCAGTGGCGTATCCGTATCGTCAACGGTCGACATAGCGTTTAGTTGTATTACGGGTTTTGTAACATATTAGCGCCTCTACAGGCAAAACTTTGCCCCACAAAACTAAATCTTTTCTCATCATAGCATTAACATATTAACAGCGGTCAAAGCAAAGCGTCTTTTTCTCACAAACTCTTGTTTCGCTCTTTTCTCACACGAACAAGCTTTTATGACTATGACCTCAACATGAGGTTCGTTTTCCGAACGCAACTGCACCAGCTTTACACTCTTTACAGTCCTAACAGTCTAGACCATTGATGCCTCCAGTTTTTAAACACGTTTAAACAAATACGCATTCACATAAAATCTAATCGTTTTAATCAATAATTAATTTAGTCTTTAGATTTTGTTATTTTTTCAACAAAATTGAATTGGCAATCATTTTTCTAAGTTTAATTTGTAATTTGTTAAATTTTTTAATAAAATGTTTCATCGTTCACACAATGCACATCCGTTAGTGTATAGTAAAATGCCTTTTTCTAAAGATTTTTTTATAAAATCGATTTATATGTTTTGAGAGGATAGAAACTGGTTTTTACGCCAAATGTTTCACGAATTGTTTGTTATTTATTTGAATGGCATAATATGAATAAAAATTTACTTTGTTTAAGTTATTTAGTTTCCCGAATCTTTTATGTTAATATTTTGCAAAATTATCTATATTTTTTAATAGCCCTTTTAAAATATTTAATACCCTAAAATATTCTACAGGAAGTTCCTCTACCCTACATTTTTTGGAAATATTCTAAACGAAGTTTTCAACATTTGTGATCTCGAACTGTCAGGTAATTTAATTTATGATAACCAGAGTCTAGACTTTTTCGGAACTAAAACATCAAAATTTCGGTCGGAAATTCGGACAAAAAATCGACTTTTTTCGGACACATATTCCAAAATTTTCGGAAAATTCGTAAAAGATTTTAGTAGTAAATTAATAGATATACAAATATAATTGTTGATTCATTAACATAAGAATGTAAGAAAATTATCCAAACAACTTATAGTAAACTGCAAATTGTTGGTTTTTGAAATATTTATCATTAATCTGATAAATGTTTTACAAAAAAACTCATATTTATTTCCCAGAGTAGTGATGATGGTTTAGAGCCTGAGAGCCTATGGAGCCTGAACCTGAGCCTGGCTCAGGTTCTTAATTTTCGATGAGGCTCGGGTTCGAGGTTCTTACTTTTTGGAGCCTGAACCTGATGTTCGAAGCTCAAGTTCTGCTTACAAGAGCCTGGAGTCTATGTAGAAAGGTTCTAACTTTTAAAATAAACAATAATAACATTTCTAACGAATACTTTACGATTTAATATCACTCATTTTCGTAAAACTTGAATTTTCATAATTATTTGCGATATAATAATTACATTGATAATCAAATATACAAGATTAAACTAAAAATGTAAAGTAAAATGTCATTTGATATTGTCGTAAACATTTTTTTATTACTCTTCTATGGTGAAATATATATGTGGAGGCTCGAGGTAAGAAGCTCCGGTTCAGGCTCAGGCTCTAATTTTATTTGAGGCTCGAGGTTCAGGTTCTTATAGGGAGGCTCAGGCTTAGGCTCAGGTTCCAGCCGGAGCCGCTGGAACCCGAGCCTCATCATCACTATCCCAGAGAAGCCTTGTAAAACGTCTCGTTTTAAACTCTTCGAATTTATACAACAATTTTCACTCAATTCTATTTTTCGGAATAAATTCGGCAAATTTCGGAGGTATTTAAATACACCATAATTTCGGAGTTTTCGTAAATTTAAATAAGTTTAAATTTATTTTTAATACGTTCTTTAATTCAAATACTCGTAATTCCGAAAGTTTTAGTTAATAATAAAAAAGTAGGATTTCCGAAAAAGTCTCGACTCAGATGGTAACAAACTTGAGTGATATTTTAAGTATTAATAATGTTTTGGTATTTTTCTTTTTTTACCAGTCTGCAGAAGCAGATTTATTTAATTGGGTCTGTCCGTCTGTACGTGCAATCTTTATAATAATTAAGGGATTTGTTCTTTATATTAATTAAGGGATTTAATACGATTTATTATGTTGATGAAGGGATTTAAAGTTTAAATAGGGTCAAAAAGACCAAAAGTACGCTCAAAATTGGAATTAAAGGGGTCAAAAATGGTCGAAATTGAGTCAAAATAGGCAAAATTAGGCGAATATGACCAAAAATTAAACTAAAAATTCAGACATAGGCCGCTATTTGCTGTAAAAAAGTGATTTTCAGGATCAAAATAGGCAAAAAAGGCAAAAAAAAACTGGCCAAAATAGGCAAAATTAAATATAAAATTTGAGTGGCATATGCCGCTACTAAACCATATTAAAGTTATATGATGTTGGGTTCGGTGAAACCTGCCATTAATAGCAGAGGGTTTTAAATAACACTGAGTACTATGGCATCTGCCGTTTTATAAACTGTCTTAATTTTAACAGTTGCTAAAAAATAGTAAAAATCAATTGTTATTGGCAACGAAGAAAGCGAGAGACCATAAACTAAGTAAAATTTAAATAGCAAAGTCAGATATTATGCCCGTATCGATCGCGTTTTATTATTAAAAAGAAGTCTATGATCAGTTTATCCATTATATTTCAGAAATTTACAAAAATTTAAAATTAAAAAAACTCATTTTTTTGTTAAAGTGTTTAAAGTTTTTGTCACTCGAAACTTTCGAGTCGAAAGTTCAGATTCCAACTGTGAATTTAGAGGGCTATTAAATAAATAGATGGCGTGACAGATAACAACAGATAATATACCGTATAAATCGCTTTGAAAAATAGTTGAATGAAAATAAAAGTTATACAATACATATGAATAGTTCACGTGTGACTTCATATGTATTTTAGTCAACTGTTTATTATTATTAACCATATATTCGGTGATTACCAATCAGTACAAACATTAATCGTTTTTCATTTAATCTCATTTATTTATAAATAAATAATAAAGTATACTTTATTATTAAACAAATTGCCAGAAATGGTGGATAAATTGAAATGCGGTTTCAATCGAAACAGTTTCGATCGTTTTGGCGATGATTTGTGCGAAGAACTAATGAAATATTTATCGTTTGAGGACAAAATTAAATACGAATGCGTTTGTAAACAATTGCGAAAAACGATTTACAATCGACAACACGTTTTGCAAATCGAAAACTTTTGTTTCACGAACGCGAGCAACACTTTAAGGGCTGATCGACTATTATCCAATTATGGCAATCAAATTACCGAATTGAGCAACACTTCCATTATCGAGCATTTACTCAAAAAATGTAAATTCATTAATCATATTATAATCGGCGATAGTCTAATAAAAGAGGACACCATATCGTATGACCAATTGCTTTGCATAATTGCCGACAATTGTCATAATTTGTTATCAATCGAGTATGTCGAGTATCAAAAGGCTTTTACCAAAAATATGTGGCAATATTTTGGCGCAAAATGTGGCCAAACATTGCGAACGATTACGTTCCAACCGTGGGATCAGGATTTTAAACCAGAAAATCTGCTGCCGTTGTGTCCAAACATTCGGTGTCTGATGAATGTGAAACTATCGCAACTGATTGATGAACAATCGGATGATATATTCGTACCTAAATTGACCGAAATTCAATTATTTGAAGAACCAGAATCAAACAATAATCATTTAATGAGTATTTTTGTTAAACGATACGCCAATACGATTAAAGTTTTTAAAACCCAACTCAACGGCAATGATTGCCTTCAATTTATCGAGCATTTATCGCAACTGATTCATCTCGAAAAGTTGTCGCTTGAAATAAGGGAAGCAAATAACTCCGCTTTTGTTAGAAATTTTGAAAAGTTGTCACTGAAATGTAAAAACATAGTACATTTAACGGTTGAATTGGACGAAAGCACGGAAAGCACGCCATACGCAACATATACTCAGTTATTGAAATCGATTAACAATTTCACTAAACTTGAATATTTGCAAATACGTATTTCGGAAGATATATTGGTTTCGGAACTGATCAACATTTGGGAACCCAATGATACTTTAGAAAAGTTTTCGGTAAAGTTTTTGAATTATTGCGCGGAATTAAAGCATTTAGAAATGAAATCAAATATGATTACTGATGATTTTATGTGTGATATTGAAAACTATTTTCCAAAACTAAAAGTAATAAGTATATGTACGGCTAGTATTTTCACAGATGAAACGATGAACTTTTTGTCGCAATTGAAATTATTAAAACGTTTCAGTATTGATAACAATGGTTCATCGATCACAGACAATGGTGTTTCGACTTTAATCGATAATTGCTTTCATTTAAATTCATTAACTTTTAGATGGTTTAAAAAAATAACAAAAGATAGTATCGATATTGAAATCGCCAAACAACGATCGAAAATTAACTTTACCGTTCGATTCATTAATAATTTCAGCGCTAATCAATGCTTGATTGAACATAATAATATCGTAAATGATTGCAAACCTCCGAATCTGGATTTAAAAATTCATAACATCGATGACAAGATAATTGTTCTTATCTTAAAAAATCGTTAAATTATGATTCTGTAATTAAGTATTAGATTGCAAAATATCTTAATGAATGCCTAAATGAATATCTCTCTAACTTTTACCTGATTATATATAAAATTGCCATTTTCTAATTTTTTTACAAAACTTAATTAATAAAGCAAACTGTATAATAAGTTGATAAGCAGAAGTATAGGACTTCTAAATGTTAGCACTCAAGTGTTTTGATGTTAAAGTCTTTTATTAAAGAATCAATATAAGACGTATGAGTCCAGCTCCAGGTTTCATAATAAAAGACTCGTACGATTTTAAGAATGTTAATAAATTCTTGTTCTCATTAAATGGCACAGAATTTTGTATTGCTTAAGATTCAATATTAAAGAGTAACATTATAAGCTTATATCTTATATATCGTACATAAGACGTATGCATACACAAGCAAATATTGAAGTATTCGGTAACACTTGACAAAACTCGTTAATAAGTTTTAAAAAATTTGTTCGGTTTATAATAACAAATTTAACTTTATTAATGTAATAATTACATCATGTAAATGAATGTGTGGTTTATTTCAACAAAAAAATTAAATCAAAAATGGAAAACATTAATTTTATAGATTTTTTTCGGTATAATACGTATATATTTTCGAATAATTACTATGTTTATCAAATAAAATCTGAATTTCAACTTAAAAAAATACAATGAGAGTTCAATGTAATGAAAATACATATGTGAATACGAGCAAATAATTAGAAATAATAACGAAATTGCGTTACAGGTATACATGGAAAACATTTAAGAAAATATGAGTTTAGTTGCGCTATAATTGCCGATTACTATCGCTTCACTCGTCTACACGTCCGCTTGTGCTCCGAATGCCAATGATTGTGCTGACACTCCAATGAACAGTACGATGTGTTCCAACAACTAATCAATTATATAATCATAATTAATGACAACTATAAAATAGCGTTAACTGTTTGGTCACACATACCAGAAATATATGGCTTCCGCTTCGCAATTGTAACACTTTTGATGCAATTTGAATATAAGAAATATTTAAACTTAACCTTATAATAGATATGTTATGTTTAATGAAATAAATAAATCTCACCCATTGTTTCTTTTTCATTACTGATAACTCAGTTTTATGTTTCTCTTCGATTTCGGTGATCTGTTTCTTATTAGCGTCAACCGAATCTTCTTTTAACTGTTCAATTTCTTTAGTTAAGGCTGAGTTGCGATTCTGTAGTCTGTAATTCCATTTTTTAACGTCCTCTAAATCCTTTTTAAGCTATTAAACACAAATGAATTCAACGTTAACGAAAAAATAAACAAAAATGAAAATTTGTTAAATAAATAGTGAAACCTTTAACAAATCGAGTTTATGCTTCGATTCAAGAGATTCTTGAAGTTTTTTCATTATTTTCTTATATTTGGCGTCACAGTTGCAATTGTTAGAAGAGCTAAAATCTTTTCCAAGAATTAGTTTCGGAGGTATCGATTGTTTTGGAGACAAGTTTAATAATTGTTGATTTAGTTTCTCATTTCGTCTGACTCTCGTGGTTCGTATGCTATTAAAACTATTATCTGTATTAATCGAAAGCATTTGCTTATTTTGCGCTAATGTTTCCGATTTCCTTCGTCTTCCTCTTCGCTTTAGTGGCGTCGAAGTGCTGATATCAGTGAATGCGTTGAGTTGTGTGCTCGAGACCAGAGCTATTGATGGAGAGTTGTTTGACAATTGCGATCTCCGTTTAGTTTGATTAAGTTTGGCGGTTCTAACCGTAGCGTTGTATTTGTTGTTATTAGTTGACGAAGTGATTCGCATTTCGTCGTCCAACTGGTACTCTTCGTCAATCGGTTCCTGTTTAACTATAATCCGCTGCGTTTTCTGTTTCTTACGTTTCGGGAAATCGCTCTCAATCTCCGGTGATTCATAACGGCTGTTAGGCTTTCTATTTCTAACGGGACGTGACTTCGCTAACGATGTCTCCAAACCGCTATTACTGTAATCGTTAACTCTATTTGCGATCCGTTTTGACTTATAACCGCTCTTAGTATCGTCAAAACTGTCACTCGAATTGTTTTCGTTACCACTATTCGCGTGATAACCGTTTACCACGCGATTCACCGATCTTTGCTTAACTTTTACCATCTTTTGTGGCGAAAATACTGGATAACTAGCGATTAAAGTTTGCGTTTTGCACGAATCAGAAAACGGTTGGGCCATTGAATGTTACATATGCGCCATTTTGGTTATTGTTTAATCTCGATTCACTATAAATTCTTGTAATAACGTTTAGTTTTAATTACAAATCAATGCTTTGATAGCAGTAATAGTCTAGAAGTAATTTATTTTAATTATTCACAAATTACGATCGATAATCATTTTGGGGGAGTTTTGTGTTTCAATTCACTTGTTGTTTATTACCAATCTTTCAAACAATTGATTTATTTGTAACTTTTTAGAGGTTAAGTTGAATAAAATTATTAATAATTTTTTTTTGTAAAGTGTTGCTTTGTCTTAAAAACATTTCTAAATTATAAAATTTAGTTATATATCATTAGCGCTTTAAGATAAGATTTTAATGTCGAAATGCAAATAAAATTTTTATTACGAATAAGGTTTATACTTTTTTAATTAAATAAACTTAATATGTGATTAAATAAATTAATTAGTATGCTAGTAAACAATATTTAAAAAAGAATAAATATTCATTAGATATTCAATTGATCAAAATATATAGCTTTTGGAAATGCTTTGTTTTTAAAGGGATTTTTAATTAATTATGAGTTGAGATAATTTATTTTATTATTCTATATTAAAAATAAAATAGTTTCACATATGCATAATATTAGAGTTTAAATATAAGCTAAAATTTGTCAATTAAATTTTGTTATAGATGCTAACAGTTAGTTTATATTTATTTACTGTATTTATATTTATTTTAGGGTTTTCGCAAATGAATTTTATGTTTCAACGAGACGTTATTAACTATATATTTCATTGTTGCAATGTTTTTGTACACAAAGTAAAAGTTCTTAACTAATTATTAGTTAATATTTATATCGTTTAATTAAAAAATTTGATTCAGAACCGTATTAATTAAATATTAGGTTATCATAATTACATAATCGCATATTTTAAATTTTAATTTAAACTTATTCGAATGAATAAAACTTAAATTCTGACAATTTAGGTTTAAAAACGATAACTTGGTTTATCATAAATATATGTTTAGAAATACATTGAAATACTAATTAAACTGATATAATAAATATTAATTAAATGTTTAGTTGACATTATAAAATTTATGCGTCAAGTTTTGTTATACGCGGTAATTTTGTTTGTTTTGAAAAAAAAGCAACAAAAAATTGCTTTCCATTAAACAATAAACGAGATTATTAACTATCTATAGGATTATAACTTAAATTTATTTGCTTTTTGTGATTTTATTAGACGTATTTAATAATTTATTTAGAATATGATATGAATTTACTTTCAACGTGAAGATCGCAATTAATTTTAGCATTCGAACTGCTAAAACTTAACAATCAAACGCATAACAAAATGTATACATAATTTTATACAAAGTGATAATTCATATCAAAGAATTATTCATCTGCGAACTATTGCCAATTTTTTGCATTAATTGCAATAGAATTTTATCAAAATTGTTGCTACAAAATACGGTATATGGTTATTTGTAACAGATTGTTGTGATTCTAGCGGTTAATTTATAATAGCACATACCAATACTAAACGAGATACGATTAGAGTTAAATTAAAATCCTTTTATTTGGTAGCCATTAGTGATAGAAATAGCTGGTTGTAAAATTGAAATTAAATTCCATTAACGTTTATTTAAATCGCAAAATAATGGGTTCTTCGCCAATTTTAATAATATTTATTTTTGAGTTAGAAATAGTGCACTTGAGTTAAACGAACAGATTATTTTAATACTTTCATGTCTGGCTTAATATTATTGCACCACTTATTTTATTGTTAGCTAACTCAATTTTATTTTACAAATAATTTAGCACTTATTAGTTCATTTTCCTATTAGTCGAGCTTCTGTCATCTGCAGGTCTACTTTACACTCTACACGAGTTGGATATTTAACTTTAGATACTTTAAGCATATTTGTTTGTTATAAAAATTATTTTGTTTTTGCAATTTTCTAGTTGATGCAATTTTTGCAACATAGTTAAAAAGTCTAGTTTAAAAAATAATTGTTATGATTTTTAGAAATTCTTAAGCATCAACTAAGTTTTCTGTCTGTTCTTGATTTTTAAAACAGAACCCAACCATTAAATGCAGTTAAATTTTAAACCGCCAAACCGTTGTGGTGGGTAATATTAATGTATTAAAATTGATATGACTTAAAAATTATTAATTTGCAACAAATACTAAATTTATTTATGCATAGAAAAAAAGTGAGTTTCTCAAAGGGTTATTTTTCTTTAAAAAATAAATGATGGTCATTACAAACTTTTTCTAGCTATAGATTATATATCTACTTGAATGAGAGCTTTCTGTGAATGTATCTTTAAGTTGGCACACATTTATACTATGAAACTTTAAAAGTTTGATTTACTTGACTTGTGAATATATAAATACTAGTTAGTGATAAAAAAATTAATTTAATTTTTAAATCTAGTTAATTGAAAGTATGTTCATGTGAAAAGAAATCAGTTTTCTCTACTTTTATTTTAAACTCAAGCTTAAATTCGATCAAAATTTGTTATTATTTAATATGTTAATTGAAGGATTTTATCGATTTCTAATGTTAATAAAGTGGTTTAATTGTCAAAATGGCCAAAAAGCACGAAAAAGTTCAAAATGTGAATAGAAAGGGTCCAAAATGGTGAAAATTGGGTCAAATTAGACAAAAACTTTTCAAAAAAAAGTAAAATTAGCCAAAATTATGGTATAAACTTCTTCGGCATATGCCGCTATTTGAATTAAGATAATAAATATTTAAAGCTCAAATTAAGCAAAAATTGCCCAAAACAGATCATATTATATACTGTATATAGTAGTTTGGAAAAACTAAAAACAATTATTAAAACTGCGAAATCATTAGTTTAATTATTTTAATTTTGCCAACTTCTGATTATTTTTATATTTATTAAATTTATCACTGTTTTTAGAAAACACGACGATTTCAATAAAAATTTATATTATATTTGTGGGAAAAAGTATCTAATTTTATTACTGATTTTTTAGCTTTTGTATTTTAACGACAGGCTTGGGATTAATATCTATTTTTATTTTATTAGAAGTGGTCAATTTTAATGACAATTTTTCGACTGACAATCCTTATTGCAATGCCCTCACACAACATGCAAGCATTAACACGATTTAAATTAAAGAAACTCGTAAGTAAAACTAACTCATCTGATTAATTATATATATATAAGAAAAAATATAATAATAATTTTAATAGATGTTAATTTCAGAAAATGAACTTCTCATGAGTTTTTAACTCATAAGAAATAAAGATTACTCGTACACATGACTCAAATTAAAATATAAAAATTTTGTTTTAATTCAAGAGAAATATAATTATCACACTTTGACGAGAGTCACTCTGAACCCTTATTTTAGTATTTAATTATAGACCACTAGGCGTTAAAATTTTAGCGCATACAAGGTATGCCCTAAAAACTGACGAAACGTTTGTAAAACGTATTTTTAGTAACACAACTGTAATTTCTTATTACTCATAACTTCATCGCGAAAATATAGCCGAAGTAATAACCGTACCATTAGAAGATCGTCCAGACGAAGCTAATAGAGAGAATTGTACGTCGCGAGAACAATATATTAATTTCATACACTCGATTTGGCCGACGATGAGTACCGATTACATGTTGGAAGTGGGCTTCAGATACCAGAAAATTTTGGAGTTGGCTGGAGAACCCACAACCGAAGCAGAAAGGCTTCGAAGATCGGAATTACAAGCATACCCGCCCACAGCACGACTGTCGAGTCGACCTCTCGGCGCTGGTGACGGCGAGATCGAGCAAACGAAAGACGATTGGCTCGACTTTGAGTACGAGAACGAACACGACAAAGATGATTGTCGTTACGCTCCCGTGTATAACCCGTTAATGCGATTTCACACTTCCGCAGAATTCAATAATGCATGGATGGACGCACTGTCATATGTGTCGTCGTATTCGCGATATCGCATCCATGGCACAGACTATGATGACGCCGTAAGACACCCGACACGGGCCAACTACATGATTGAAATATGGCGAAATTGGGACTATTATCAGCGATACGATACCGAATGGGCAGGAAAGGCCTTCGAGAAAGTGCACAGAACTGCGGAACATTTCCGGAGTTTTCGGGATGAGATAAAGGTACCGCCAACTCGTGTAACCGAAATAGAAAGGATGACGTTGTATGAAATAAGTAGAATCGAAAAGCACGAAACAATTGACTCACCGATGACTATCCCTGGAAAACCTCAGGTTTTGGCAGAATATGTACGACATATGTATGAGTGTGTTGTTTGCAAACGCCAATTACGACATCCAGTGATGTGTAGACCGCCACGTGGAACGATTGGTAGACACATGCCACACAAAGCGTGTTACATGTGCATCGTAGAGTTAATGGATCGGAAAGAGATGGACGTATTAGCAAAGATCGACGCTATCGTCTGCCCATATGGTTGTATGGGATATTTCACACGCGAATACAACCAATTGATGCCAACATTAGAGGCTATACACGTACGTTATAACCTGGACAAGTGCAACACGTGTAATGGTTGGTGGATCCCAGCACAGCTGAGAGTCCACCAAAAAACTGGATGTAAAATAATTCCAAAAGCAATTGACGTATTGGAACGTGAAACAATGCAAACCCGAATTATTAACTTGGAAAACGAACTGGAAATTTGCACGAAAAAGGCAACAGAGTTTAGATTACAGTTAGGAAATGCACAACGAGACCTAAAAAGCATGAAGCTTTGACAACTCAACTAACCAAACACTTCAATAGCCAAGTGGCTGCGAATGACCAACAAAAGGTGAAAGTGGAAGTTTTGGAAGTTGAACACAACGATACGAAACAACAGTTAAACAAGTGTAACGCAACCCTAAAGAATGCTTTGGAACAGTTGAGTAAAGAGAAGACAAATGCATTGACATACAAACGTG
>JAQIXJ010000199.1:0-46204 GCA_034700185.1 Phthiracarus laevigatus
AAATGGCATCTGCTGCTTATGGAGCTGGTATATTATAGAACACGAAATATTGAAATGGTTGGCGAGCGAGCGACCATATACTAACTAAAACTAACTTTGCAAAGTCAGATATTATGACTGTTTCGAGCTTGTTTAATTTTAATGTTTTAAATTATCTGTAAATATGACGCTTAAAGTGTAATTATATACAATATTACATATTCCGCATATTAATGCAAATTTAAGGTAGAATCGTTTAAGTAAGAATTGGTAAACTTTGAAGTAAAATCGTATTGGAAACTCTCTCAAAAGATTAACAAAATAGAAAGACATTAGCATTTTGAATTAATTTTGATTAGGTTTAGCACTACCTATACCACATAAAAGTATTCTATTCCTGATTTATTCTTATCATTTATTTAAAATATTGTCAAAACTTTTTAAAAACTAAGAAATATAATTTAATGCTGCGCTTTAGAAAACGGCTTTTTGCATAATTATTTAATAAGAACCATGTTATTTAATTCTTATATATTGTTGCAAATTATTGGTACCTTTATATTGGAGTTAAATATTAAAATAAAATTCTGTCTCTATATTTTAAATGGCAAAAGTTTAATGAGAATATGCATTAACGCATAACGTATTTCTTAATAATTGATATGCAAAAAGTCGCTTTCTAAAACGCATCGTTCAATTGTTAATTTAATGCCAAATATCAAAATTCATAACTAATTATCACTAGAAAAGTTTTAGATTTTTTCAATCTTTAGATTACCTTATTATAATTATCGATTTCTAATTAAAATTTATAAACTAATCCATAAGATCAACTTTTACAGTTATAAATTTTTCGTGTTCGTGAAAAGGTTTGTTATTATCCCTTAAGTTGATACAATAATTTACCTGTTTTGCGATCACTTTTATAAGTGGATATACCGTATGGCATTTAAATAATAACTGACAAAAAATATATTAAAATGTTTCTTAAATACTAGAAAGTCACTAAAGTTTAAATTATTTTGAATGTTGATTAAATGCTTATAAAACAATGAGTCTATTCCACTCTGAATTCCAATTAACTGTGTATAAGGTCCCAACAAAATTATGCTTATTTTCACCGTGAAAAAATTCTATTAAATAACATTATTTATTTGTTCATGAAGAAAAACATTTAAGTATTCACTAAGTATTGATAAGGACCAATTGATGGTCGAAAACATATAATTAACTGCCTTAAAAACTTAAGAAAATATGGAAAAAAATTATTTATTATATTAAAAAGTACTTTAAATACATACAGATTAGCACTTTTAACTTATATAATACGTTTTAATTGTTTAAATAATAAAATGATTTTAATTCATTGCATTACATATTTGTCAAATCTTATAAAATATTATGCTAGGTTTGAGTTCACATTTTAATAAAGGAAATAATTTCTATCATAGTCCGTATTCAAGACATTAAAAGTCGCTTTTTATTCTGTTTATTCCAATGTTACCCAAGGGAGATGCTTGCCCAGGGTAGACCCCCTAGAATTCTGGAAAAGTTGACAAATCGAGAATGTATTGAAGACGTGGTATTTTTTGATTTAAAAAACATTATGATCAAAAGACCAAAAAATAATCGTTTAAATTCGATGAGTTTTAGACGATAACTTTGGTTTTTGATAAGATTTACAATATTATTTCGATTAATTCATTTGATTGTGTAATAAGACTTTACACTATTTTCATCTTTTGAAATCTTAAGATTTTTTATCTGACTTTGCAAATTTGTCAGATATATGGATTTGGGTATGTCTGTTCGTCCGTCTGTCCGTGCAAACTCTTATGTTAATTAAGGGATTTTGATGTTTACTCTAATAAAGGGATTTACCAATTTCTTACTTTAATTAAGGGATTTTAATCTTTACTCTAATAAAGGGATTTTGATCTTTACTCTAATAAAGGGAATTGGATTAATTTCTTACTTTAATAAAGGGATTTTGAACTATTTCTTATGCTAATTAAGGAAATTTATTAGTCCAAAAGGACAAAATAAACGGTCAAAAATACAAAAAGTATGCTCAAAATTGGCTTTTAAGGGGTCAAAAATGGTCAAAATTGTGTCGAAATAAGCAAGAATCTGATTAAAATAGCCAAAATTTAGGCTAAAAATGAGTGGCATATGCCGCTTTTTGTTGAAAAAATATCAAAAAACTCCACAAAACTGGCAAAAATATACAAATTTAGGCAAAATTGGTGAAAATTAATAATAAAAATAGAGTGGCGTATGCCGGTTTGTACCGTATAAATAGTGATATTCAGACTCAAAATGGCAAAAAAATACCGAAAAACTAGCCAAAATGAGAAAAATTAGGCAAAAATGATAAAATTTGATTAATACCAAAAGTGGCATATGCCGGTTTTTGCTGTAAAAATATTAAATTATAGACTTAAAATGGTAAATAACTAAATAAAAACTGGCCAAAATGGGAAAACTAGGCTAAAATGACAAATATTTATTAATATAAAAGGTGGCATATGCCGTTATTTTCAGCAAAATTATTGATTCAATAACTAAAAAATGTCTCAAAATCTAGTCATCATAGGGGAAATTCGGCAAAAATATCAAAACCTAAAGTGTCATATGCCACTAAAAACAATAATAAAGCGATTTGTTTTTGATTTCATATGCTTTTAACATAATAACTAACATATTACCGAAAATACAAAATAATGGGAGCGAGCGAACGAAGAGAGCGAGCCACCATTTACTATCTAAAATTTAAATAGCAAAGTCAGATATTATGACCGCAACGATCTTGTTTAATAATAAAAGACTGTGAACATACGATAGACAGATAGACAGATAGACCTGGTCGAATGCATATGCTCAACTTTTATATAAAAAAGTGAGCTAAAATATCAATAAAGTTTTTTCAATATAAAAATATAAAACTACGCACATAATTGTTAGCAAAATATAAAATCATTAAAAAATTAAAATTATTTTAATGAATAAAATTAAAATAATTAATCATAAGCAAATTCGACGTTTTTAATTTTTTATAAACATTAGGCGTCAAAAGTCTGCCAAAGAGTATTCATAAAGTCAGATTGACTAACTGACCGACGGACATTCGCTTGAAATATTAATTATTACAGTTTTCATATGATCTCTTACAGCTTAGTTAAATTTGCATATACTGTAAAGTATTTATAAATTTATTCAAACGTTTAAACTGATAAATTCGGAATATCTACATATTCATATTAATATTTCATGAAGAAAGGTCGGAGAAGAATTTTTTCGTCTTCAATATTTGAGGATATTTAGACCATTTATTGTTTTGTTCGTTTAATAATAATTTACTGCGTGGTATTTACTGCCGCGAAGAATTAAGAGCAAACACAATCGAAAAACAATATTCATGAACTTAACGTTGTTTTCATAAAATTTTTTATTTTTCCATTTGTTGAAAGCACACAATATTCGGAATTATATTAGGGCTTCTTTTCAAGGCATTATTTATTTAAATGGATGCAATAAATTATATTTATACAACTTATTTTTTCAATCATTTTCAAAAAGATTTAAATCTAAATGCGAACGCATTGAACATTTTTGCTTAACGATATGCCTACTTATCGTAAAAAATTTATTTAAATGTATATATGTATTTAATTCTGAGTTATAGGAAATCCAAAAATATTTAAATCATTGCAAAACATGAAAAATATTGAGAAAAATAAAATAAACCTTTGAAATTTGATCAAATGCTAATTAAAAAACATGAACATTAAAAATATTTTATCGCCAAAATCATACACAAAGAAAGCAAAGAAAAAATATTCCCATAAATATGGGAATAAAGTCGTACTAAAAAGTGTAAAACCGGAGAAAGTAATAAAAATTGATATTATCGCGCATTCGTACTTGAATTTAATTTTTTCGGAAAAATATTTTTAAAAGAAAATTAAAGCGAAAAACTAAAATACAGTGAAAATTGCAAAACAAAGATTAAATTAAAAGTGAGCTGCGATTGAATTTTAAAATCTATATAATAATGCGTACGAACGCAGCTCTGGAAAACAAGTGAAACGGCATTATACGTATTTCATTATAACGCAGGCATACTTAATGCTTATCAGCCTTGATTTATCATTGGTTTAATGACAAGAAAGTGATGTCATGCACGAATAAAAAAGAGTACAGAATAATGTTTTGAATATCTGTATTTTGACTCACTTTCTCCTTGAAATGCAGCAGCGAGTGAATGGAGTAAGAATCAGGTACGACCTTATTTCCGCCTTTTCGCTTCACTCCTGTGCTGTGCGAGTCTCGAGTAATATTTCGTTTTGCTCTTTTCTTTTCGCCACAAACAACTTTCAAGCGTTTAAATGGGGATAAATAGCATAATATGGCATTTGAGGCCACTTATAAATAAATATAATCTTTTAAAGGAGCATAATATTTGCCTTTTTTTCTTCAAGAAATTTTACGAAAAAAAATTTAACATTGAATTAAGATTCACTCTTATTAAGCGAGAAAGAGGTGCACATCAAAACGATTTTCATTACACAACAATTGGTTTAGATTTTAGCGTTTGATTTTGATTTTTGATGTTTTTTGATTTTTGAATGCTCTTTTCAATTTATCTCTTCATCTCTTCCATTGAATTCAACAAAATTACATTATTCATTACATCATTTGTAATAATCAATTAATTAATTGAAATTACTAATTAAATTTATATTTTAAATGCGCTCATTTTAAATGCAAATACAATGCATGGGAAATATTTCATTTTATTAGGATAAAAATAAAAAACAAAAATAACAAAATTTACATATATTTTAACAAAACTTTTATGCGCTTCAGAAAAAAAGTAAAAAGAAAAAACAACGTTTTAAATATATATATTTTTAATTAAACATTAAAGTGTTGTAAACAATTTGATTACAGTATTTAAAATCGACAATAAAAGGTATGATTTTATTATTTAAAGGGTACAATAATTTGATAGATAGCATCGCGAATATTAGAATAGGTTTTTAAACGCTCGCGAAATGCTTGAAAGCTAAAAACTTTTCTCCGCATATATTTATGGTATTAAAATATTAATACGATAATACGGAGAAAAAAATGTTTTTGTAAGTGTTTGGTATGTTATAGTTCACAACAGAAATCATTGTTCACTGCGGAATATAATGCCAGTATAATACATAATACCAGTTTGTGATCGGAAAAAGCACAAGAGAGGAAAAAATTACAGTAATTATTATTAAAGTGTACGATAGTTGGGTTTTATAATATTAGAGGTGCAATCTATAATAAATATACTAATTTTTGTTAACTAATACTTACAATGTACTAACTGCTAAAGGAAACTATTAAACTAATTCACTTTTACATTATTATTCAGTTCACAAAAAATGTCTTATGAGTGGGTGGCAAAAGACATGCTCATCATTTCCAAAGTCAGGTATATCTCACGAATTACAGGTGAAGGTCTTAATACAATTCAATTGCACGGAAAGCGTGACTTAGACATTATGCATGTTTGATATGTGCAATATTGCTATGAAGCGCATGAAATTCAATTCATTTATCAGTTAGTCTTAACCGTAATAGTTATCAAAAACTTATGTGCGAGAGTTAGAGAGTCCCTTCTTTTTTATGCTTCCATGGGTATAACAATTTTTTAATTTAAAAATGAATGGGAAGTATAAATAACATTTAATGTGTAATCTGATTGTGATTAAGTTACAAAAAGCATTAAAATAATGATTTAGTTCTGTATATTATAAATATTTATAAAGAAATTGTGGCAAAAATTCGCATTTAAAAAATAAGCCCTCAAGCGATAAACGAGAAAAAACCTTTTATTGTTTGAGATTCTCTTTTCAATTAAAATTTTCGTTATATAATTTTTAATAAAGCATACTAAATACCGTAGTTTTTCGTTCGAATATATTTTTTAACAGAAAAAAATTAATTAACTTACTTTAAAATCAAATTTATATTCAAAAATGTTAATTTGTGTCAAATTGCTAATAAGTAAACCTCTATAATGTTTCTTCAACAAACCCGCAAATAAATAAATTTACTTGAGGTTTTTTAAGCAAAGTTTAATAAACGGTACAGAACGGGAAAAATGCCTTTGTAAATGCATTTCAAAATAATTGAATCCCATTTTTCAAACGCGGCATCAAAAAATTTAAATTACTTAAATTAGCACAAAATAGTCGCCTCTATAATTTATTACTGATAATTTCTTTATACGCTGTATAAATATATATATTTTTATATTGAGCATGAAAAATATAAATTTTTAATATTTGTTTATCTTTCTCCAACTAATTAATCAATTTTTTGTTTGGTTTTAAAACAACATATTTTCGTGTAATTATTAGATTGTTTTACAATATTCTTCACAAAATCGATGAAAAATTACTAAAAAACCGTTTTTTTCAGTAATAAATGATTGAGATGTTAGAACAAACATTCGCGATGAAATATGAAAAAATATTTATGAACTCAAAGATTTTGAAATTTTGATTTAAAATTTGCTTTTGGAATTTCATTACTTTATTGTATTTTATTAAAATTGAACGTTTCGAATCATAATTTTTTGAAAAATGTTTGTATCCGAAAATTAAACTTTTATGTACTGATTCTATCAGAATTTTTAATTCTTATTATTAATCTTAATTATTCATTTGATTGGCATTAATAAATAATTAATTTAAGAATTTTAGACTAATAGCTATAGAATATTTCCTCTTTCAGACTTTCAGATAAAATTAATATAGTATATAAGATGGTCTGGCGGATTGATCTATTGATTTGCACCATTTGCATCATTTTTTACACGTAATGCTATACTGTTGAGCTTATTTATAATCACATAAACCAAAGAGAATTAGGTGTCCTTACTATATGAACAAATATTTGCTGTGACGCTTAAAATTTTTAGTTTCAAATTCCATTTTCAAGTATTTTATATTTTTGTTATTTATAAGTTATAATAATATATTCTTATCAACAAATCTAAAAGATTTATATTTTTTCGTATATGCAATTAATAGTTTTAAATAGTTAAGGTATGAAAACACAGAATTAGCGTTCATGGAAAGCAAACTTTCTTATCTGACTTTAAACTATTTCATTATACAGTATTTAGAGAAAAATAAATGCTGACATTGCCTAATTTTGCCCACCAAAAGTAAACCGCTAATCACATTATTTCAGGCAATCTTCCCAGTTTATAGTTTCTTGATAGTTTACAAACTAAAGTTGTTGATTTAAAACTATCATATTTCTTAAAATTATTGAGTATTATATTAATTCTCAGAACTTTCAAATTTTATTTGACAAACAGCCATAAAAGTTTCTTACAAATTTTATTTCTAACTTTTTAAATGTTTACATATTAATATATTATATTTTATATTAATTCATCAGCAAAACAAATGTAAACTTAAAAGTTATATAGCAGATTTTAAGTTATATTTAAAAAGTTAATGTCCTGAAAGTGCTATCGATGGCAAAAACTAAATAGAAAAAACTTTTCCATGCTAAACAAACATTATTAAAAAATAAATCAATAATTAAATTTATTTTAAGATTATTATAACTAAATTTGTGCTTTATTCAATTATTTATCTTTTTTACCAGAAAAAATTTATTGAGCAGTCGATTTTGTCGCCTCAAATTCTACATTATTAATAGGGTTTCGAAAATCGTTAGAAAAAACGGTGCAAAATCGTTTATTAATCATTAGAAAAAATTGATCAAATAGTTAGAAAAATCGTTAGAAAAAATTATTGATTTGACTCCAAAATTTTTAAAAAATGCAGGACCTTCAAAAACTCAACGGATTAAAACGGCAATATTTCGAGCTTTGTTGCTTAAAATTTTTCGAAATTTTTTTTAAAAATATTTTTCTAGTGAAATACAGGAAAATAAGACCCCACTTAAAACTTATCGGATTTAATAGACAATTTTTCGGATTTTACCCACAATTTTAACCAAATTTTAACAAAATGAATTCGTTAGAAATTAATAAAATCGTTAGTTATTTTTCAACCCGTTAGAATCGTTAATTAAAATTAACATGTTTTGAATTGTTTAAGTTTGGTATTGTTACCAATATGTTTTAGAATGGTTTAAGCAAATCGTTAATTAACGATTTTCGAAGCCCTAATTATTAAATGCCCACAAACGATCCTAAATTATTCTTAAACGATCTTAAACCTTGTGGTATATTTTATCGTAGTCTAAGCATTTAGGGTTTCTAAGAGATCCAATGTATAGTATATAATGCAAACACATAAATGGGCGGACATATGGTCAAACCCATTAGCTAGACTTTTCTACGTGAAAAATCATAGTTTTCGTTAGGTCAATCCGTATTATCAAATTTTAAGAGTAATCAATTAAGTTTTAGATTTTAGTTAAAATATATATAATGGTAGTAAATTTGATCATAATATATCGGCCACGCTATTCAAATTGTTCTTTAAGATTCTTGAAAATCATTTATAAAAATATAAAACTTTAAAGATTTGGGATAATACAATTATAAAAGAATTTTTTATGTAAATATTCAAACAATCTATTAATATTTTAATAATTAGCTGGATATAGCAATGTTAATTTCTTACTAAACTATCTGTGAGATTGAAAAATTATTTAGAAATAAATATATTTCATTGATGAATAGCGATTGGAAGTTGAGATAATTTCTAAAACAAAAAGGAGGCAAACATGGGATACAAAATTAGCGATAAGGAGACAAAAACTTAAATTATAATTTTACAATCTTGTTTGAAACTAATCTTGTTCTACAAATTCTTAATTTGGTCTAAATTGTAAAAAGTAGTTCATCAAAGAGAATAAATTTCATGACCCCAGAAATTTTGACCAAAAGTTCAAAAAATTGTCATTCAAAATATTCCGAAAAGTTCGCTAAAGTTATTGTCAATTAAGTTTATAGCATTTTTGCTCTAAACACTGTAAACAAAAAAAATCTCAAGCTGTGCTAATCTCAGTTTTTTATTTAGAGCTAAAGCTAGGTATTCCTAGAGATTCTTAAGTTATGCCGCACATAATAAGCTAAAGAAATGGACGCTACTGACACGAAAGCGAAAATAATACTGATTTTATAATATTGTGACGTGAAGTAATTTAAATAATTAAATATTTGTGGCCTGCAACTGCAGCATTCAAGTTTATTGTATAAACTACAAGGCACAATTTAATTTTATTTTTAAAAATAAATGAGAAAAATATAAATTACGTTTGTTTAAAATTAATTTAATTTTTTTCTCTTACATGTAAGTTTCTTAATGTACTAATGTTGTTAATTTAAAATTCATAATTTTGCGCTATCAAACTTGGATCATGTTTACTATGATATACCCGGCCAATTTTTGTAATATATTTATACGTCCGCACTTTATGTATAGCAATATTAAAAAATTTTCATGTCCATGGATTGTACCACGTAAATATCGGAACAGGACAGGATTGTAAAATTCGTTGAATAAATCCCAAATACTACAAAAGATCAACATTTTATGTGTAAACTTCGTCGAATTCATTTTATTACAAACATTTCAGTGAAATGATTTGTATTGTTTCTTATGTACAGTAGAAGTATTGAGTTTTTATCAGCTGAAGTTTAAATTAAATTTTTTATTCGATTATCTGACAGCTTTATATTGATAAAATTAAAATAGCTACGGGACAGGACGGGACTGAATATTTCTTTAAACAGGACAGGACAGGACTACTACCTAAATTTTATGGGTCAGGACGGGACTCTCATGATTCTAAGTTTTTCCACCTCTATTTTAAATATCATTTGCTTAATATAAAAAACAAATAGCAACAACTTTCTTAACAATTGTCGAATGATATTTCATAAAAAAACTTAAAATTAGAGCTAAAGAAAAATGAATAGTGGTTACATAGCATTTTGAGAGGAAGATGATTGTAATTTTTATTTTCCAATTTTCTTAGTTTTCCTTCAAGTTAGTGGGGGGCGAATGTCAAATGTGTTTTTTCACTATTATATTGTTAAAACTTACTAATGTAGTTTTTTAAATTGTTGTAAAAGCAACTGTATTCTATCACTCAAAGAGCAATATATAAAGTTTTATATCACAAGAATAATAGGAGTTCTGTCACTTAGTTTTCATTAAACGTTCATACTATGCATATCCCATCATTCTTTCCTTTAGTTTTATTTTTATCATATTTCTATTTATTGCTACTAATTTATTTGCCCTTATATAGTTATATGCTGTTTTATATCCCCCTTATAAAGTATTTTACTGTTGAATTCATTATTGCGTTACACAACAATGTTCTTTCATTAATAAAAAGGGATAATATTAAAATTTAAATTGCGTAATGTGTAACAAATAAAAAATTGAACGTTTGAAACTTAACTGTATTGAGCTGTCAGTATAGCTGAATGTGAAAAAGAAACAGAAATAGAATGACCATTTATTTAATAGTAAATATATTCAAATTGTTAAAATTTCACTAAAAAGTTAACTAAACTTAAAACAGAAATAGTGAATATCGAGTCGTTTTAGTCTAAAACAGTTTTAGACTATGTTTTGTTCTGTTTATATTCCTCACTTATTGGTTTGGTAAGGTATATGCTATTACAACTTGATTTTCTGTATTACAAAAGTTATTATTAGGATTAAAAATAAATTCAAAAAATAAAGAAGTTTAATAAAAAAGAAATTGCAATAATTTATCGTAAGTTTTCCAAATTCACTTACAGTTTAAAATTAAAATATTGACAATAATTTACGTATTTTGTATATTTTTGACGTGTGTTAATTAAGTGAGCTCTTGATGAGTATGGAAAACTTTTACCATAAATGATTGCAATTTCTTTTTTATTAAACGTCTTCATTTTTTGAGTTATTTTAAATCCTACTAATAATTTTTTATCATTTTTTAAATTTTTCGCATGTTAACCCGTTTACTGTAAGGTTATCCTTCAAGATTATAGTAAATAAGTAATAATTAACGACTTTTAAATAGAATTTTTTTTGGCTAGATTTCCAGAATATTTAAAAAATGTTTTATAAATTTTTACTTCTAAATTATTTTAAGGAAGCTTTTTTAAATGACTATCATGTTTTTCATTATACTGTACAGAAAAAATGTTCAACAGAGTATAAGCATTTAACATCAATGTATCAAGAGATCTGATGTTAAATTTTAGAAAAAGCAAAAAATATTGGTTAAGATTAAAGACAAAAATCAATTTAAGATTTTAGATGAAAGTAATCTCAACTAGAGTTTACATTTCTTGAGATTTTAGATCATACTGTAGTTCTTATATGTTTCAACTTCTGACTAAATTATAAGATATTTACATACGCATACACCATATTCGTATTCGTAAAACATCATATTTGATCTATAATTCTATAAAAATAAGTTGAACAGTAAATTTTTAGCTTTCCAATGGTACAATATCTGCGTAAACTCCCTGAGCTCTCTGTCTCAGGCACTGCCCGTCTGGATCCTTCTCTTTCTCAAAATCTTGTAATACGTGTCTTTAAAATTTAATGAGAATAGGATCTAATCTATCACAGAGTGCTACCTTTGCACAGTAAGTTTGATAGTTTTCTGAATTCTTGTTTTCGCTTCCCATTAAATCAATTTTAATCTAAATTTTCAAAATTTAAACAATTTTATATTTTTAAAATTTTTTTCCTTTCAGTTACTTTAATAGAAAGATTTCAAATATGTTTAATGCATCATATTTATTTCGTTTTACGATTTCAAGATTGTATTACTTGTGGAAGAAATGCGTCGAAACTCCTGGATAGCGTTAATGTGTTATTTTAATTAGTATAATACTACTAATTGTACACAAAGTGAATAAAAAGTTTTTATTTGGTGATTGATGATAATATTAAGGTAAGAAATATGGAAAATATAAAAAGAAAACATTTTATTTTTAAAAATAAAAAAATTTCAACCGAAAGATTAACAAAAAAATAGTGATAATTTTGTTTATTTCTCGATCCAATTGAAGTTATTTAGTTTGGATAAGTTAAAAACTATAGATTTAAATAAAATACATAGATAAATGGTAGATTAGAAACTCGTAATAGATTACATAAACGTTTATACAGTATAATGCGATTAACTAACTTCTATTTCATTTGTGTTCATATTAGTTTAGTTAATGTAAATATGATAAGCTTATTTATTTATTATTAAAAAAAGTCTGAGAATTGTTTCAAATTCGACATGTTTCGATCAATGGCATTCTTTTAAACGGGCGTTTCCCCAACAATAGTCAGACATTTCCAACCGTGAAGCCACCACTTCAGTTCGGACTGCTTGCTGTGTACACAGTCGAGTGCTCTTTGTTTTAGAGCTTATATATATTTTCCCTTAAAGAAAACATTTTTCTTTCAGAATGGGAGAGAGAGAGAGAGAGAGAGAGAGAGAGAGGAGAGGAGAGAATAGCGAGAGTTGTCGTTGTTGCTGCTGCCTTATTCTATGACACGCATCAGAACAGAATTTTGTTGTTATTGTAATTGCTCACATTTTTAAGTTAAAATAGAGGCATTAAACGAGACTAAAGTTAAAAAAGAAAAACAAACTAGAAAAAAATGTTGTGTTCCGCTTCTTTTTTAAGTGAGAATGGGATGAATGGGACGTTTGATTGAGAGCGTAAAATCTTGATATCTGTTTATACATGTATCAAAAACTTTTTTCCTCGCAATGCGAACAAAATATTTATGCGATGCCAGTAATATTATCAGTAGCTTTAATTTATATAATTAAGTATTTTAATATATCTGGTGTACAATACTGGCAATAATTTTTTTTGATTACCTATTTGACAGTGTATTACGTTATAGTAGTAATGCCTGATATACGCCGCGTAATTGGTCTCACGATTGGCATTATTGGCATTATAATGGGATAGCTATTAAAATCAATTGGCATCACGCCATTATTAGTAAAGGAAAGTTGTTTAACACAACACATAACAGCATACGATATATACCGATGTCAGTTGGATGATAATCACGCCGATTGTCAAAATTGATGCCGATATTTAGATCATATTGACTGTTAACTCTAATATTGTACAGTATTGGATATGTAGAGAAAACAGTGTACAGTGTACACCACATACACCCTCTGATCGAATGCGGTAGGTCTGGGGTAAGGCGTTCACCTGTAAGTGTAAATTCTATATTATATGATTTGTTAGTAAAACAAGAGATCTTGTTTGGGCGTTTATTTGATCAAATGCGGCAAGTAGTTGTAGTTGTAGTGTAGTTGCAGTTAAGATGCCAAAGTTTCATGATCCCTATATTACACAACCCTATAAGAAGTCTTTCATCATCCGAAAAGAACATCAGCAGGTCTTAAGCTCTGATCCCGAAACCCTCTTTATATAAATAATAAAAGCTCACACCTTTTTTAGTGCAAACAGCAGGCGTTTATTAAAGTTCGCTTTATTTTAGCGGCAAAAACCATAAAGGAAGCGACAGAACAGGAATGGGATAACGAAATATTGACAATTGTCTCATATATTATACAAACAAGAACTTGCTCGCCAAAAATAAAACAAATGAAGATTGAATCCCAAAAGGGATAGAGGATAGAGGATAGTGGCCTCTTATAAGACTATTGCACTTACAAACATATAACTGAATCGAAATACAAATACATATAGCGTATAGTGCATACAGTACATACTCAGTATTGTATACCTTATTGCTTATTGCTATACCTGTTCTCTACAGTTAAAGGAATTAGTTTGAGGCAAAATGTCAATTCCAATGGAGTTCATTGAATAACAAAGTGTGAATAGCAGTAAAATGTAAACGTCAAATATCTAAGCAATAGAATAAGTGAACGACTGAACAACTGAATACTCATTTTACCAATTTAACCATCAATAGACACTCTATTGACACTCTATACCGCCTATGATTCAAATTACTCTACATTTATGACATTTAACACAATCAAAAGCTTTTTTTAATTATTTTAATAATTGAATGGTGCGTCTAAATGCAACTATTCATTCGCTTCAATATGATATTATCAAAACTTATTTTTAATAAGAAAAATATCCCATAAAAGTTATTAACACAGAATCTACAATTACCGAAGTGTTTTTCGATTTTAATGAGCAAACTTTATACAAATCACGCACAAAACAAAAAAAGATTTAATTTGATTATCATTGAGTTTTTAATGCCTAACGGTTTGGAGTGTATTTACTGCGGAAATGGTGATGAGTGCGTGATTGGAGGTCAGCAACAACAATGTCTATTAATTAGTACTGCGATTCAATATAATCAAATATTTCCTTCGCCATCAAATTTCACAATAAATTAATTTTCACTTTGGTTTAAATAACAAAGAATGACGGGTAAAATTAAGATATGGGTCAAGTTTAGTGGTATTTGGTGGCTCGTTATACTAGTACTGTACAGCAAATTGTTTTAAAGAATTTGATGCAAACTTTTATTATTATTGGATTTTATAAATATAATTCTAAACTATATTTAATGTTAAACAATAAGCAATAAGTGATGGGGACAGACAAAAATGAATAGCAGTTGAAAGTGAGTCTTCCCTTCTCGGCAACGTTTTGGTGGTTCATAAAATATATAACGTATAACTGATGTGTTGTAGTGATTCCTAAATTGTAGGATTGACAAGCGGTTTGCATTTATGCACAGGTGAATTCACTTTGCATCAGTTCATGCATAGAAACCGTTGTGGTTTTAGCGTTTTCCTCCTCTTAGTACCTCTTCTTCGTTATTCAGAAATCCCTCCTTCTCTCGATGCATAAGCATCACATATACTCTCCCCCGCGACTCTAAACTGCCTTTTCTGACCTCGATCTTCATATCTTCAGAGCCGGGGATTCATGCTGCTTACTAGAAAGGTGTTCAGTCCTAACCGGCCTTTACTACAGTCACAAAGATTTCAGTGAGAATAAAGATCTACTTTTCTGTCTTTTGTAGAACAGAGATGCACTCGATTTGTAAAACTTTTGTTCTGCGCTGTAAATGTAAATGCTTTCCTGCATTCGCTGTTGTTTTATTTTATTTTTTTCGTTAACTGGAAAAAAATTAGTTTTCCATTGTTTGAATCGCCTATAAAAACAGTGATTGAGTTATTACGTTAAATAAAAGTAGTTTATTACGTTTAAAGTGTTTTTTGTTTTTCTTATTACAAATGAATAGCTAATTATTAATACAGTGTCACTTTCGCCCTTTGAAGAGTTACTGAGCAAAAAAGTGACACAACTTTCAACACTGACATTATATTGACATTATTTTGCATCTTCGCTACCGATCAAAATAGTTTTGTCATGTTTTGAAATACAACTCTTTAATGCTTGTCATTAATACTTAATAAAGTAATTGCAATGCAATAGTGTTTTCACCAAAAAACGCATCTAAAAATTAATATATAATTCTTCATTAAAAGCAAAAATCAAGGTAAGATAACTGTAAAACAGTTTTATTTCTATTATTTACTATAATGTATGCAAATCAAAAAAATCTAACTAATTTGTATTGTGTGTGTGCGTTGGATACTAATCTGCAATAAAAAAAACTGTTCGATAAAATTCGATTGTGTCGCTAACTTTCACGGACCGATGGCTCGTTCAACTGATAGGATTGCCATCTTTCCGGCATAAGCATTCTTTTAAAATAATAATTTTTAATAATGAGATCCGCAGCACTTTCCACCTCTCCTCACGAGTCAGTCCAAATTCGTGGGAACCTTTTAATTCTCATGTACGCTTCATCTAACACGACTTTTTTTGCAGTTTGCTATTAGCTCTATCGAAAAAAGATGTCCACTACTTATTAAGTGTTGCCATTAAACTTATTTAGCCGTTAGATATTAGAGAAAATCGGTTGGACTAAATTAAGTATTACTTTTTTTGGGCAATCAGTGGCAGCTTTGCAGACAAATTATCATCTGCTATAGCATTAGTTTCCGATACTGAATTGAGGCACTGATTTGTTACGTTTGAGATACATATTATTAAGTTTATACCTTAATGTAATTTAAAATACAGTTAGAGAAGTACACCTGCTTTCGAAGCTTTTTTTTCGTCCCAAACGCATTTTAACGACAAAATTTTCAATAAATAGAAAAATCGGTTTGAATGCGTGTGTCTGTCGCGCATTATTTCTTGCTATAAGCTCATTATGTTAATCAATGTTTAATTGTTATTGAAATTGCATTAATAATATAATACGCATGCAATGGTAATACAGGTCTGATATACTTTTTCGTTAATTCGTAATTCGAGAACCAATTTCGCCTTCGCATATGATTAAATGCCTATTCATTATCTGGTGAATATGTCCCGCAAAGGATTTTCCATGAAAGCAAACAATTATAAGAGATTTCTAAGGAGCGGCAAAGTGAACACTTGATCTACCACTCACTGTTCTGAATAATGGACACATAAATATTATTATTTAAACGCCTAATTTTTCTAGTAATCTCTATAAATATTGTGAGTTTTCAACAAATCAAGTTTAACTGATTTGTATATCAAAGTGTTTTTAAAGATTATATGCTAATACGCGTAATTAAGAAATGCATTTAAATTTTGGGCAAAAACTTTTGCATATCATCGTTAATTCAGGCGTGGATTTAGAACCAATGCATAAATTAACGATTTAACTCAAATAATGCCGTACATTAATTAAGATTAATCGCAAATATTAATAAAATATTTATTATATTAAAAAAAAGTATTAAAAAGTAAATACGGTATATACGAGTTTTGCTAATCTCCCACAAGTGTTATATTTATATTTACATTTGCTTTATTATTATCTAGTAAATTAAATTGTTGTGTATTGGCATTATAAATAGATATCTAATATTGATTTACTTTAGAACTATTTGCTTTAAAATCGACTGCCTAAATACCCGGCACACAGTACAGTATACATGTTTGTTTATACTGATTTGTGAAATGTCTATATTGTCAGAAAAATATACAAATAGAAGTTCAAGGTTGTTATAGTTCTAAATATGGACAATGGTCATTACAATATGACCTTCACGAGCGTCAAACATATTTGAGATGGTATTCGCCTTTTAGATTCCACTACAATGCATCTCATGAGTTTTAGTTGAGGTTTTTTTTTGAAAAAAACGTGACGAATGCATAAATCATAACAATGTAGATATTTATAAATATCTATAGATTTTGTTGATAAACTGACTATAAAGGATAGCTAATTTTATTCGTTTCGTTGGTAGGTGTGACAGGAAATGCTAATAATACCCAAAACGTTTAATATCTTTTACATTGATAAGCAAAACAAAAGGTAGCAATAATTAACTCAATACGATTAAAAGGTGAACACGTTAATTTAAAATCATGGACCAGAATGAAGAGCTCAGATGGATACGCAAAAAGGAAAAATTCTTGTTCGAAACTTATTTTCAATGAAAAGAAATTTAAATACATTATAAGGGTTTCCTGTCAGTCTTGTGACTTGAAATTAAATCGCTTATAAATTTTGTCTCATCCGAATCTTGAACCGCATATAACCAATTTTTCTATTTAAATTTTGCACACCTCAAAAATTTTGAGAGTGTACCGCAAAAAAAATGTAAGCCAAAAACTAGATACCAATTTAAAGAATTATCTTCGACGATCTCCTCTATCTTTATATCACGAATATTTTGCGCAAAAACATTCTTTTGAATGATATCAGATTAAAAATTATTTGACTTCGTTTACCTACAATGTATAAAAGATATTTTCAAAAAGAAATGTCTTAAGTTAAGCTAGAAATAAGTTAGTAATTCAGCCCACAGTAGACATAACCTCAGACGTTACATTTTTTTAATAGTGTGAGAAAAACTTTATCCAGTAAAGACTTAAAGCGGTGAAATGACTTAAAAATCCGACTAATTTAATATACAGTACCTGTAGAATAGTATATTTAGTTAAATATTTCAGCGGTTCTGCAAATATATTCTGACAGCGTATCAATTGTTTAATCATTTTAAACCAAAAGTTATACTTTAAAATGTATTTAATTAAAACATTTTTTTAAGTAAAAATATTTTTGAATTTAGTTTGAGTTTAAAATTTGGCATCTTTTTAAGATTAGTGGAATTTATCGATTAAACCATCAGTTAATTAAATATTACTTTAGTGATAATATTAATTGAATAATTAATTAATAAAATAAATAAACAATAAAAAAGTCATTACTTTTCTATAATTTTGCAATACTGTATAACAGTATAATTGATTTACACCCGATTTTATAGATCTGATTTGCACTTGATATGCGCAAATAATTTTTATTATAAATATTAAGAGTTTTAAAAACAATTGGAGAGATAGATATTTATATATTGCCATTTTTTTATTTTTCAATATTTAAAATTCACAGATGATATAATGTATAAAATATGTTTAATTTGTCGAACTCTAAGATAGTTAATGTTAATTTTACTTTACCTACACTAATGTAATAATCATATTGTGCAATAATTGAGTAATGCGTTTTAATAAATGACACTGTATTCTCAATTTCGAAATCATTTACATAGAATCTCGAAGTTTAAGGGTTTTGTTAAAATTGAGTCAAAAATGTTTCATTATTCAAATTTTATTTGATAATTGAATCAAGGCTACCAGAAATAAGCAAATATAGCATAAAATTAACCATAAACATCAAAACAAACTTTAAAGTTTGCCATATATACAGTATAATCGGCTAAAGTTTCGCTGATATCGATCGGTTTAACCGAAGCGATTAATCAATGCTTGCAAATAATTAAACACTTTAATGCACTGCCAGATAATTATATTAGGAATGTTAAAAATATTGCTACATATAAGTCTCGAAAACAAAATTATATCATCATTTCAGTTCTGCCACTTAATTTATACAAATGAAAACTAATTCTGGCGCTAATTACAAGTGAAAGCTGCCCTCTAAGTACCTGAGAGTTGCATAAGAATTAAAAGATTTATCTACCGACTAAGTCTCATTTCGCAACACTGGTTAATGTTCAATTTGACAATACTATGACAGATCGCACTGTTTTAAGTTAAGGCACAAATTTACGGCAGCATTTAAAGCTAGAATTTTTCTTTCTTAAGTTATCCTTGTGTTGCGAGAGATGTTAGTCGTCTTTTTTTTCTTCGTTTTTAAATCTCAAACACATCGGTTCGGGAATAAGTATTTGAAAGTAATTTTAACTCTCGCACGATTTGTTCTGTAAGTTTTATTAATTTGGTTTAAGTTGAGCTGGTATTCCAAGTAATGGTTTTGCGCACACATTGCACGCATCGCTCACGAGTATTCAAGGACAGAAAATCGTTCTCTCTCTCTCTAACTCTGCTGCAACATCCTCTCTCGAACTGCGCTATATTTATAGGCATTAGATCGTTAACCAATTAGATTATATGGAAGATGCCTTTGACTGAGTTTGAGAGCGAACCTGTAATGTTAGAATAAGCGCAATGAATAAGTTGATTGTGTGCGCATCGAAAAAATAAGAAGAATCCGATTCACGCCATTACGTTATTGAAAGATTAAGTTTGATGGTTGGTTAAATAAAAAAAACTGGATTTTATGCTTATGAATGCATTCACGAATTGAAAAATAATTATCAAAATTTTTTTCCCTCTCAATGTCTCTGAAGCGTTATATAGCGTTGTATACTGTATGTTATAAGTCTGTACCTATTTTTTATTGACACTATTATATTGGGCTAATAAATGATGTTTTATCGATCAATATAATAAAGTTTTAGCAAGTGAGCGGTGTTTTTGTGAATAGATTAAAAGCAAAAGTCGTTTAAAAAAGTAAAATGTTTTAGAGTGTGATTTTATATTTAGATTTGATGTCTATAGTGCATTGGAAGTGACAATACAAGCAATAAGCAATAAGTTAAATGCATGTATGTATGTATGTGTGTGTGCACTGTAAAACGTATGCACTATTCCGTAATTAGGCCTTGAAGTACTCTTCCTTTCATTTGTTAGTTGCGATACTATTTGGGTTTCTCGGGGAAACAATCACTTACCGAGTTATCCCCTTTTTTGTACAAACCCGCTGTTTGTACTGTTTGTTACTGTTTTTCATTGTTATAATAGCTGAACGTTATAGCAAAACGCTGGAAAGCGTGTAGTAGTGTTGAGGCCTTGTAGTGAAAGAGCTCTAATTCGTAAGTAGTAGAGCATTCATCAGGTGTATGTATGTATATGTTTAGCGCAGAGTCAATCTCGTCACTTGATTATGGGGCGTTGGTTCCGTCCAATTCTCCTATCATTTCATTTCATAGAAAGCCAAAGGCGATTTGATTTTGTTTTCGTGTGAGAATAAACTAAAACGGAAGAGCCCTGTGTGTGTTTGGCTCAGTTAGCTATGTTGGCTGTGTTGCCACAGCGCTCCCACTCTGCACATCAACTGATTCAACTCGATCGACGTTACTCTTTCTGTTTCAATGAGTTAAATCTTTTTAGAAGTAAGAGAGAGAATTAGTTATAGTGTGAAGACCTTGAAATGTTATAGCTTTCCTCATACATGCATTAAAATGAGAAGTAATTTTCTTGTGAAAAAAAGAAATGGTGCAACCATTTGGGAAAAATGCTTTAAGCATGTATTAACACAAGTATTACTCTCACTAACTCTTGTTTGGTATCATTACATAGATTTCTCTTTTCGTAACTTCTTATTAGTATTGTTCGACAAAAAATAGTATGATATTCTTCACACTATTATTTTTGATGAATTACCAAACGATTTTGTAAACTCAGTGACAAACAGTTTTACAATATAATATACATAACAACTAAACAAAGAGTATTATTAAAAAAAGTATATTTCATATATAATATTCATATATAAAGAGTTTTTTCCTTCTAACGTAAGATTACTTTTAATTATTACGTTTACACACATATATTTGGTTTTTATATTCTACTTTTGCGTGATGTCGGGTATAAGTGGTTGCCTTGAAAGAAAAAGTGAAATATAACAAACAAGTGAAAAATCATCCTCTTTTTCGTGTGCCCTTCGCTTCCATGTCCATCACTGGACGCTATCGTCAGTTGGTGTGCGAGTTAGTTATTAGTTCGGTCCACATGCACACCTACTCTTGCGGGTCACGACGTCGTTATCCTTGGAATTCAAAGTGAAGTGCTTCATAACCAAATCTAAATGTATTGCCGTCACTGTTAAGATATGTAGAGCTTAAGCACATCTTGCTCTTCATATATCATACGTGAAATAACGAATATTATTTCCGTTTAACTAAACATACTGTATGAGTGAGTGGAGTGAAGTGGGAAGAGTTATTTATCAGTTACTTCAGTCGCATTGAGTCTAACATTTTATGCCAATATGTTTACAACTATAAAACTAACGTAAACTATATCATCGATTTTGTTAATGATTGAGATGAACGCGTAATAAACTATATCATCATCAATACCGTAATACATATGCACTTGTTTTACGAAAAGGTATATGAAAGATAAACGTGTTTGGATATACATAATTTAATAGTTAATAGTTACTAGTTATCTGTCAATTAGTGTTGTAGAGTGAAACTAATTTCTAACAAACTGGTCATTTTGCTGTCAATTTGTGCGCAAATAACTCATTTCAATGTTGTTATTGGAAAAAGGTGTTGTTGTTGTTGCCGTAACGGGTGTTATGGTGTTGTTTAACTGCTCTTAAATCATTCTCTTATATTACGTATTAAGTTCTGATTATTATTACTAAAGCGTAGTAAAAAAACGAGCGTTAATAATATATTTATTGAATACTAATTAAGTTAAGGTGTATTAACGCGTTATATACTACGCGTATATAATTCTTAATAAACGTATAGATAGATAGATGTATTGGTGTTTGTGATGCCACCACTGCTTATGCAACAACCGATTTATTACAGTTCGCGTCTCTTTTTTATAATTCTCATACGCGTTAAGATAAATGAAAGTGGGCTATAAGTTATAAGGCTAATAGAAAAATCATAATTGCCATTATGATGATCGCACACAACTATATTATATGTTATTTATAAGGTCACTAATAAAAATGAATATTATAGATGAATGGGTGGACTTTTTAAACAGTTGCGTTGCTCTCATTTTCACTATCATTTCACTTCATTTTTACAGATGAATCAACTGTGCAAAGTGTGTGGCGAACCAGCAGCCGGATACCACTTTGGGGCTTTCACTTGCGAGGGATGTAAGGTATGTCGTGTCGTGAACACTATCACTACTGTATCGGCATTTGCTTTGCGCAGCGCTTCGAAGTCTATTTCGATTTAGAGCACTATTTACCATATTATCCTCATAAAACATAAAACCATGCTTTTCATTATTTGGTTGCGCGATATTTATTTTCTTCTTCTTATTTATTTTATTGGTCACATGCCATTAATTTAAATTTAGAAAAATAATGTTTTATTTTGCAATATTTTTGGTATTTAGCATTAACGTAATGTTTAAACGTAGTATAAACTTTTTTCAAAAGAAAAGCAAAAACAAGCGCAACGCAATTAATGATCTCATTTTGATTTCGTAAATATCTCACTGATTTACTTCTACACATCTTTCTCGGCTTTTATCCTATAATTCACTTAACATTTATGACATCTTTCCTTATTTGCTTAAGGGTTAACGCGGAGGGAAGGATAGACAATCAATTTGAAAACTAGATAAGTTTAAGTTTAGACTTTAAAATCAAGATGAGCTAATGTATCGCAAATGTATTGCAAACGCAATTGCATGGCCGCAGGCATTAGAAATATTTAGGGAGCGCTCAATGCGACGCATCGTATCTTCCTTCAGATGAAAAAACGCAGAGTTGCTCTGTTGGTGAAAAAGGAGGTCATCTTTACATTTGACCCTGAATTGAATGAGAGAATGTGAGCGCAATGTAATAACGAGTGCAATGCAATAACTATACTGTAATACGTTCTCGCGTATTATAACGCTCTCTATTAAAACAGTCATAACGGCGCAAAAAAGTTAATTATGGCTAACAAATAAAAAGTTTGTGACAATAAACCATAACTTTCCTCATAAAAAAAGAGAGGAGAGAGAGAAGGAGGAGAAATTCACATGTTTAGAGAGAGATCCGGAATTGAGATTTGAATTTTAATAACGCAATTGGCATATTGATGATGCGCTCGCAGATGAAAGTGACATACAAGTCATTAATGCGTATGATATGCGCATTATATTATAGAATACTCAACAAGAATTACTGCACACATAGCGCACAACTCAAAACGCATTTCAAACCATTTATACGCCCTTTTAAGACTCCGAATGGGGAAAAATAGCGCACTTTTGACTGTTATGCGCTTATTTAACATGAAATACCTGAAATAAAAATGTCAGTTCACTATTCAGTGTATGTGTATATTAAAAAAATCAATTTCGCATGTTTACATATTTTCTTTATGAAACCAAGCAAAAAAAAGTAGTATAACTAACTGAAATCAAAAATGTTTTAAACATGAACCGCAAATATATAATCTTTTAGTTAATATAATACGCAACCGTCACAAAAGATTTTGTTTTCTAAACTCTTATTTGAAATTCTTAGCTAATACTTTCTGAGTTAAATAATAATACAGTCAAAACCTATTACTTTTTTTTGCTTATACTAAAAGATTTACACTCACTCAAGCTTGCGAATATTGTATGCATAGCTAATACAATCCTTTTTTTGGGGACAATACTTTTTCGCAAAATAAAATATGTCAACAATAAATAATATGTTTGTTTTTTATTATATGCAAATATAACACAATTGAAAGTTTTCAAAACTTTTTTTTCGAAAAAAGAGATTACCTGCAAAACCGTGTCTTAAAAGTTTGCTGCTATTCAAGGATATGGATTTCTCTTTCAATTCTGCTTTCATTTTTTTCACTTCTTTAGGCATATGTTACGCAATTATAATACTTGTTAAAATATGTAGTGTTCGAGCGCTTTTCAAAGATGAATTAGATTAATGAGAGTCAATTTAACTCGAATACATATATGCATATTGCGCGTAACCTCGTTATTGTGAATTACTGTCAAACGACATTGGCCTTCATTCCAAATAGTACTCGACATTAAAAAAAGCGTATTAAAAATTTTCAGTTAATTTTAATCTAATTAATAAAATGTCCAATATTTTTAGCCAACAAGAAATAGTAATTAAATCAGGGAAGGCTTACGTTACGGGGTACTACTGTATAGGAAAAATCGTTTCTAATAAATAAGCGCACACATAACTAGCATTTTATCTCTCATTCAACATATTGCGCGTATCGTATCTTCTTTTGGGGAAGAAGTTTTACATGGTTTCATTTTTTATGCGTAACTGGAACTAGAATTGGGTTACGATTGTGCTCTGAGGCAATTCGCATTTTTTTCTATATATTTTAACACAACAATCATAGATCACATCAGCAGAAAATATTCATTAAAATTTTTTCACTCCAAAACAGTTAAAAACGCGCAAAAAAACTTTCGCCTACGCTTGTGAGGCAATAATTCCAAAATTAAATTAGCAGTTAAATGCGGTTGAATATATAAAGAAAAACTTTATTATTTATAATTATATTTTTGTATTATATTAAGTGGTTTTTTCTCCCTTTTTTATTATTGTGGTTTTTAATTGTTTTTGGTTTTTAGTCGTTTATATTTTTTTCTGAAATTATTAATCAGTTCCAGAAACGAAATGGAAATAGAAAAAAGAGCGCAGTTTTTTTAAAACAGAAAAATAGTTTTTATCGTGACATTATCTAATTAAACCATTTATATAAATCTTCGATAAAAATAATGTTATCGCTATCTATTTTCTGTTATAAGTAACATCATCAACGATTCTTTCGCGTTATCTAATTATTAAAATATTTATACGCGTAATCTAATGCCAGCTCAGTATAAATCTTCACTTTTCTTTTTTGAATTTAGAGTACGTTTTAGTTAAAATAGGAACGGATTCAGTTAGTCATACGAAATAGCGAAGCAAAAAAGATATGATTCATTATCTTTGATTATCAGATATTATTTATTTATTAATGTACGGTATACGGTATTATTTTGTAATACTAGTGATGTACACCAAGTTTATATATCCGTGATTGAGTTTCGAGTAATACTGTAAAATAATTTTAAAGCTCAAATTTAGGGCATTTACTTTTTTTTACGAAACGAGCCCAAATCAAACTCAGCGTTTCATTTCAAGTTCACTCTCGTATTTAAATAAATTAATTTATTACCCCTAACACTCTTCGTTTAAAAAAATTCAATTCAATTAAAAAGTGAAACACTGGTGATAAGTCGAATCAGATCAATAATCTTAAGTGAAGTTTATGTTAGCTTGAGCTCGAAGCTATGTTTTTACTGTTTTGTGTTTATCATTAATTTTATTCGCGAAATCATCATTTTCTTAGTCATTATTAATTCATGGCTTTTGAATGACGTAAACGTATTTGCGCGAAGAAGAAATCGCTTTTTAATTACTTATTTACGAAGAAAAAATAATAATTTCAAGTAATATAAGAAAATCGTATTGCATATAAAATAGAATACTTTAAACGCTTTTTTAACCCAACTGAATACAAATGATAGTTAAATTGTAATAAAAATTGATTTGTTTATTGGTCCATATATTTGTTAGCTTTGGGTTGTATAGCGAAAATTATTCTCCCAAAAACAGTATATTTCCGCAAAATATGTAAATAGTGTCTATTAATCTCAATAGATTTTCTGTCAGTTTAAAGGTAACTTATGATCGATGGTATGGTAGAGCACAGTTTAATATCGCGGCGAAGCATCTTCGCAAAAATTTGGAACATGTTCTGATTTTCTTTTCGACTATAATCTCGACTTAATCATATGATATATATTTTTTATGCCTTTACTAAAACTTTATTTTTTCTTACGAAACGCGCATTTGGTTAACGTAACGCATATTAATACGCAGTACTACTCAACAGCAAAAAAAATATGGTTTAATGCGCAAAATGAAAGCAAAACATTTGATTCGCATTAAGAGTTAACAACAACAAAAACAGTAAAACCCAAGGTTGTATTTATGGTAAAAAGATGCGATCATTGCGATTCCAGATTCAAGATCAGATTTTGCTTTACTCCTCAGTGACTGCAATAAATGAACGGGAGGTGGGATTTTTGTCTTGTAATAAACGATCAATCCTTGGTATTACAACAGCAAAAAATAAGGGTAGCGTTGTATACGTACTGCTGCTGCATATATTCATACGTACATACGCTTACATACATTTCATACATTTATATATATATATATCTTTATAATCAAATCTTGTTCAATGTATCTAAAAAAGATGTATATTAACGTTATTCTTGTGACCTAATTGTAAAAAGTGTCCTCGAAATGCACCCACGCTATAATAATACTACAATTTCTTAAATAGAGAAAGCGGTTTATTGTTATCATTATTATTATATAAGGCAGTAAAGAGAGTGTATGTCTGATGTAGGAGTAAAACAATGAACAACCAAATGGTGTTCATATAAATATGAATATTCAATGTTCCATGACTTTGATGACAAGTAATTGTATTCTACATTATGCTAACTGTAACTCACTTTCTAATACCTATCGTTAAGACCTGTTTTTTTTCACCAGTGAGTTATGGCTGCAATTGACATCAAAATTGGTTATTTGCGTAACGAACAGATAAAAATATTACGCGTTTTTTTCCAGGTTATCGCTAAACTTTATTGTTACCACAAGAGTGTCAAGTTTATAACAGTATACATACAACAACATAAAACAGTTTTTTTTTCTTCGAATATAAGCTTTATTTTTGTCTTCACAAATAATGACCGCAATTATAAATTCAATTTATTTTGTCACGAATTAAGTTTTTCAATAGAAGCGCATAGCGATTGTGCCTTTAATAATACCTACGATTGTAGTCAAAGATAATAAATAATTTCCTAACTAAAGGTATTTCATCGCTGACCTCAAGTTAAAATTAACATTCTAACTCTTCGAGTACACCTCCTTTAATATCTTAATCAATGTAGAAAAGTAAGTCCCACCGTATACAGTGGTTGACACTGTTGAAGATGATAAATTGGATTTCCGTGCCAACGAATCAACTGAATCTCATATTTTTATATGACCGAGAGTTATATAAGCCATAATTGCTTGCTTTGAAAATAACATCAGTTTAGCGCAACATAATGAAAGTTTTCAAACAGTGTGTTCTCATTCTTGGTGTGAGTGTGAGCCCAGAATATTGCAAGACTTTTTACATTGCATGCGAATACCATTTAGGTTATCGTACACTACTTTTTATTTACTGCTTTCGCTCATCTTTTAGATTTATCTCATCTCTCCTTCGAATTCTTGTTTACTAAACCAATTCTATGGGAATTTTATGAAATACAAAAGATAAGCGATGAACATCGATATATGCATTGTGACAATACAATAATAAAGTGATAAATGTCCCCAAAAATGAAATTAACTAGGATTTAATTTGATTGTTAAATTCAATTGTAAAGGGTTTCACAACGTATGAATTATATGGAACATAACACGTACGTGTAATTGCAATTCACATTAAACAGCTCTATATTAAAGCATTGTTTTAAATGATTGAGTTAAGGCATATAATGTTAATTGTCTGCTTAATTCGCAATTCCATTATTATCATTAAGGATTGGGTCGTTTGTGAGATTATTTGCGCGCACATAGAGTACCGTAACGCAGGCTAAAACGGCATGATTAATGTAATTAAAACTTTTTTAACTCCTACTCTGCCGTATTTTACTTTTAATCATTTTTAAAAACCTCTACTTAAAACTGGTGTGCGATTAATATTCCAATCTAATGTGAATGTAAAAAACAACAACAATCATAATAAAAATTTATTAAGCGCACCAACTATTATGTGCTCTAATCTGTAGAATATATGCGCAAAATTATGAAACCCTTTTCAGTATTAATCCTTAAATGCAAACAGTAAACAGAAAAAACAACAAAATGAAATTTAAATTGATATAACAGTGAAAGCCTTTTTGCTTCATGAGAAAAACTTATTATGCACTTATTTAAAAAGTTTATTAATATATGATAATACAACCTAATAAACGTAATAAAAAATGTGATGTCAAGTTACGTATTTAAGTCAAAACAAAAAATATATATATACACAGTAAATGTTTCGCTTAAAGCGAATGCATAATATTTTTTTTATCTTTTAAACATTTTCTGAAATATATATATAAGAACAAAATATATAGTGTACACACATTTTCTGCGCGCAAAAGATATTTAACATATAATTTATTAGCTCGGCTTAAAAACGATTTTTTATGCGCACAATGGAAAAAAATTATTCGCATAAAACTATTTTGTAATGGGAATAAGAGTCATTTGTTATTGTATAGCGCGTATAACTGTAATTTGATGATACGGGCGAATATATATATATATATGTTGTTCGTACGTTAGTATAAAAGGATGAGAACATTAAACTTTTCATTTTTATCTCCAAAAAATTATGAAATAAGAACTTTAAAGTAAGAAAATGTACAGAAAAACAACATAAAGAGAAAGAAAATGAGCAAAAAATTGTTGCCGTAGTTTGGAAATTATGCAATAATTTCCTGCCATCTCATCACAACCCTATTTTTGCCCCATTTATTTTCATCTGTAAAAAAGACGCAACAACTATACTGTACGCAACAGAAAAAAGTAGATCGACAATAACTATACTAAACTATCTGAATAAATTGTTAGAAAAGTTTAATAAGACATCATTATAACTGTCCATTTATTTTAATTTAATTCTCGCTTGAATAATAGGGCTCTTTTTGAATGTTTTACTGATCTATATACGGATTTTAATAGATTGTTTCGATCTTTGCTTCCATCTGCTATACACAAGCACCTAATTATCTTATAGTACATTACTCTATTACAGTCCCTTTTGAACTCTATTAAACAAAAATAAATTTCAACGCATTGTTGTTAAAAAATTTTCTTATGTTCAGAATCTGTAAACATTTATTTTTTAAATAATTTTGGTTCGGTTTTTTGAGTTTAACTTCCCATTATAAATAAATGATAATAAGAAAACTTTAAACGGTTGGCTTTATGGTTATATTTTTCAAATCCAAGACCTAAAAAATGACCTTACAAACATTAACTGTGACTTCGAAAGTGGAGTTATTATTTTTTTAAAAAGGCAATTTAATTAAATAAAGTATTTATCCAATGCTAAATAAATAAGGCTATAAAAAGAATTAAAATATATATCCCTAACAATTATAACGTATCTTAAGTTACATATACTTTGAAATAACTTTTTAACTAAAAAGTTCAATTAAACAAATGAGTATTCCATGCATAACGTGTAAGTTACTCATTAACAAACTCTATCGGATCTCTTCCTGAATTACTTTTTGAAATAAGTAAACAAAAACTTTTTAACAAGTGTTCATAGTTCTCGCAAACTCACGTTATCATCAACTTTTAACAAAATCAGTTTCATACAGTATTTAAAAAAATTACTGATTTTTATTCTTATGAAAATAGAAGGATCTATAGTGTAATAGATCAAAACGTCTTCAAAATCATTTTTATATATTAGTAAAACTGTCAAAACTATTATTCAACTAAGAATTAAATTAAAATAACTGAATAAATGTTTTCGAATGAATAAAATCATAGACAACAAGAAATGCATAAAAGAAACAGGTCTTTCGCCAGTGTTTAACTCTCTGGTATAAATAAAAGATTTTTTTAAAATATTGTTTGGGGTAAAATGCGTGATCTACAACTTTGAGTGCTTTTAGCCCTCCTTTAGCTCTCTTCCACTCTTCACTCAATTCCCAAGTTTTTTTGCTTCATTTGCTTCATTTCTTTATTGCTTTACATTTTTTCTCTCTCTTCTCTCTTCTTTTTCTTTTATGCGCAAAGAAAAATACTATAATAAATATGGTGATAGAGAGAACTTAATTGTTTAATAAATAGCAACTTTCTTTGTCTGTGTCATTATTCTTATTACTATTATTTTCTTCAAATCGGGTACATAGAAGTTGTGTAACACAAATAGACACACACACACACACACACACACAAAACTCTCAAATTTGCCATATTATGAAACATAACGAATATATCCATAATATCACAATGGCTTGTTTATGAAAGCAAAGTTCCTGTTAAATGTATTCTGATATTAAAACGGAAGTCAAATCATTTCTTAACAGAGTTTGTCGTATTATTGATCACGTTTCTCACTTCATGCTTCCGTAAACAGTTTTTTTTCTGTAACATTAGTACATTTGGTAACCATTTGACCATTTATGCGTTTCGCAACCGAAACTTGCAAAACAATTCTGTCATCGCTCAATAACGATTGTTTTTTGACGCAAAAAAGTTTTGCTTCAATTTTGCCCAATTAGTTATTTTTCAATCTCAATTATTCTGTATAATTGCGCTATATTTAGCTTAGAATTTTTAATCGAACGTAGATGTAAACGTTGAAAAAAAACGAGTGAGGCGTTTCCGAAATATTATTACTCTTTATTTCTTAAAATGTTTCATCAAATGTTCAATCAGTGGAATAAATTGCCTTCAATTAAACAAAATAAGACTTTTTTACTACGCATTCAAAAAAAGAGCATTAAATACATATATACGGTGTTTGAATAGATACTATGGTTGGATGCATCGAGACTGTCTTCTTCTGTTTCATTGTCATTAAAAACACCCATTGGAAATGATTGCAGTTTTTCTAGTTCTAACAGCAAATTATCATGACTATCTTAACCCTGAGGGCTATAAATATGAACAGCAAAAAGGAAAACTGGGCCATAATAACGGAAGGTCGGAATAGTGTACGGTTTTGAGCGGCAATTGATGAGAGAGATACGCATCGCACTCAACAAAAAAGCGTGTGTGTGTGTGTGTATGTGTGCGCGCAGCGAAATTTGCTGCGTTTTTTGCATACATTTTTGCTGTTACTTTTTAATCAAATTTTTACTCGATTTGCGTGAAAAAAATTCATTAATTTCTATTTGTAGGAAATACCGTTTTTTTTAATAATTTTTCTGACGGGTTAATACGATTCGGTTTTATTGCTTTTCAAAATATCTATCTCATAAAAACGCAGATCAAATAAACTATATTTTGATTTAAAAGATAGATTATACCAGTATAACCTTATATCGTTTTTAATGTTTAAGGTAATTATTTTAATCTACGCTTTTTGTTTGTTATTACAATACATAAAAATTTGCTGGAAAAACTGAAAACACTCTTCTTTTTATGAAAAAAATAATAATTTCATCCAAAGTCAACATTTTTCTGATGATAATACTACGTTAGACGAAAAAAATTGAATAAAGAAAAATACATTAGAAAAAAGTTAATGTTCCGTATTATAATAATAATAATGATAAACAATAATTAACTATTAAAGCTTAAACTCACGTTTTAACTGCAAACAATGTTCCCTTATTTGTCATATTTTTTCGGTGTATATATCTCTTAATATGAAAAAAAGTTGTATTAACTTAATCCCATTTTACTTGAAGAGAAAAAAACATACAATATTAGCATTGAGAAATTAGTTTATAACCCATTACTATCATTTTCAATTAAATATCTTTGTGTTTGTTTTCTCTTCATCGTATTAACTAGTATTAAATTGCTGTAAAGAAAAAAAGAACTAAGAAATCTAATTTACTCTATGATAGCGTTTGGCTCATTTAGCGTTGCGTACATTTAATAAAAAACTTAATTCTTGTTTTAAAAGGTTATATACTGTATGTGTGCAATAGTATGTGTGTTAATTTTCATGTCGTGCGTGTGACTCATGTAACTTTTAAGTCTCACTTTTTATCAAAAGTTGTTTCAGCGAGAAATGTTCGGATTTCTTTTTCTTTTCTTTTCGCTGCGCTTTTTTTCAATAAGATGTTATTCTAATGATGTCATCTTCTGTAATTGAATTGTACCTGAACTCATTTCGGAATTATGAGAGAGAGAGAGAAAAAAACTCGTTGCAGCCTTTAATTTAATTTAATTTAATTTCTATAACACTTTACTTGATTTGCTTTTCGAAAAACTTTAATAATAATTACGTAACTCTTTTTTTGTTAATAGTTGTTTATTCCATTATTTTCTTATTTCGCAGTCATTTTTTGGGAGAACGTATAACAATTTGAGCGCATTGGGTGAATGCAAAAATAATGGTCAGTGCGTTATTAATAAGAAGAATAGGACGTCTTGCAAAAGTTGTCGACTCAAGAAATGCCTTATGGTTGGCATGTCTAAGAGCGGTATGTATGCGTAATGCGATGTTACGCACTTTTGTTACAAAAAAGAAACGGTGCCGACGTTTATATAAGTTATGAAATCATTTTGAGTTTATTGAAGCGAATCTTTCACAATCAAAAGTAAAAGAAGTGCCACTTTTTCTGCGGAGACAATATAGAACGCAATTCCTAAATCGTAACACAATTATTTTAGCAATGAATTGGAAACACAATTTAAAAATTTAGTTCAATATTATATTAAGCGCTGGGTTTTAAAGGGATAAAAGTAAATCATTTCATAGTTATTTTCGATACAAATATACTCCAATGTATTGGATTTAAGTTTTTCATAAAAATATAAGTATAGTCTATATACTAATAGTTTTATATTGAATTTCCTAACAAACATATAGAGCCTGTAAGGGTTCATCGACTTCTATAACAATAATCGTTTTCTTCATAAAACTCATAACACCACACAACTTATAAAAGCAATTTGGATATTGGAGTGCCAGTCACGCCGATCAAGTCAAAGGTTAATTGACCGAACATCGGCTTATTTAAAATTATATTAAATATATATTAGCTATATATGAAGCAAATAATATATACAGTACAACCAAAAACGAGCTGAAATAGCGTACGCATACGATAAACTTTAAATACTTTGATTCAATTTTGACGCACATTTTTGATTGCACTTAATGTCCGCCTTTTTACTTGATCTGATTAGCGTGATTTTCTATCCTCTGTTATTCAACGTTTCAGTTTTTTAATTTATCGCTCAAATAGCATAATTGGTTTTTGTTTCTCTGGAATCAAAAGTTTTTAGTTTTGTTGTTACAGTACTAATAGATTGTTTTGTAACAATTGGTGTGTAGGTTCGCGGTACGGCAGAAGATCAAATTGGTTCAAAATTCATTGTCTAATTCAAGATCAGGCAGAGATGACGAATAGATTAGCGGAACAGGGAGTGATTTCGAATAATGGACAATTAGCGCACGCATACAACGAAAATAAAGATCTCTTATCGCAGTACAAGCAGCAGCAATCGGAATCATTCAGGGAAACGAGTAGTGCCTCATCAGCGCATCGTATGTCACCGCGTGGTGCGTCACCCAATTCCAGCGATGGTTCCGTTGGTGGGACCCTATCATCACCGTATTCATCGATTTTCGAGACCAGTGGTGGTGTGGGCGCCAAAGGAAACGGTTGTTACGGTTCCACGCGTTACGGTTCGACCAGTCCATCATATAGTGATCCGATTCTTAGCCGTAAGGAAGTGAATAATTTAAACAATCATTTCGGATTGCATGCCACAGCACTACCATTATCCCCAGTGTCTCCATTATCGCCATTAAACGCAGCCGCCAGCAGATTCTTCTTTCATAACTCTCATGCATCGCATTCAGCAGTGCATTCTTTATTTGGGAAAAGTGTGAATGGTATGGCAGCGAACAATATATCTAAGCTATACAATGGTGATAATATAAACTATGCTTCATATCAATCACGTTTTATTCCAATTCATGCCTTAAACCCGGTGCTCAAATCAACTAAAAAAGAAACTTCTGACAGTATTTCGGGGGAGTGTTATGCCGACGTTCCCGAACAGGACAGACCGATTGATCTCTCCTTGAAAAGAGCCAATGCTCTCCTAACAGGTGGAGCAACATTACAAACACATTCCAAATTAACCAAACACTCTCACGTAGATCATGATTCAGGCTTTTCTCCGAGCAGTAACGAAGAAAATAATAACACGTCTCCGCTGGATCTGACGTCCAAACGCACTCCAGAGCCATCCACGGGAGAAGAGAATGAGGAGCCGTCTGATGTTCAGAATAACCAACAAAAACAGTAGTTTCAAAAACAAAAATAAATTACATTATCATTTCAAATGTATTAGAAAAATTCAAATATTTTAGGATCGGGCCTTCGGAGCGGAGGGGAGGGCTAACATAAAGTGTACTTACTATAGTTTTATCTGTAATTTACAACAATAAAATTCCATTAAACTTTTATCTGTTTTAAAATTGTTCAAATTTATATTGTTTAATTTATAATTGTTGGCTACCTTTATCTGTACATCAGCCCATATGCTCTCAAATAATCAAATGTCTGTCGATTTATTTCCTTTCTCATCGAATTATCTTATGTCTTCTGTATTTTTATCTGACATTACTGTATATCTTGTATATTAATATTGATAATCAAATAAATCAAAATTTTTGGATTAATCACTTGTTTTAATATTTTTATTTTAAATAATTTTATTCATTGTTTTTAACTTTATTATTAAATATAATTAAATAAAATAATTTTTATCTGATAATATTTGCCTTTTCATGTATACATTATTAATCTCGTTTATTGTAAAATTAAGTTATTTATTGTTTATAAATGTTTAAAACTATTTTTAGCTCACTTTGAATAGACAAAGTCGCCTTTTTGGATTTTACCATGTCTGTCAATCTGTTCGCCGTCTTACATGATAAACTTTATCAGATAAAGGGGATCAACAGATTTCTTTTATTAATAAAGGGATTTGGTATCTTGCTATTTTAGGTTCTAGAACTAATATATTTAGAACGTGCATAAGTATGTATTAACTACGAAAAAATGAGCTCTATAATTGAAGCGTTCTTGTAATTATGTTTTAAATATTTTTTTAAATTTATTAAAATTATATACAATAAATTTAATGTTTAAAAGCGAAATAATAAAACAATCACAATGAGCTCCCGCTTGTTATACAAGAGCTCATTTATAACAGTTCATTAATTAAACATTAAACCTATTATTGATTTTTTAAAATATATAATCCTATTTCTTATTATAATACTAATATATATATATTAATATATATTAAAATCTCTTTAATTAATTATCTACTGGTATCTATTAAAAAGCCGATCGATGTAAATTATCTGTACATTTTGTTGCCGTACGATTTTTAAAACCATAGTTACTTAAATATATTTAATAGAGATTATTCATTTAATTTTGCTCAGCTTATGCACGTTGTAAAAAAGGGCACTTATAAAGACATTAATATAACTTAATTTAATTTTGATTAGTAAGCGTATGCATGTTTATTATAATTATATTATATTTTAATAGCAATAATCCTATAATCCTATAATATATCCACAACTCTATTTGACTTTTGGCGCCAATGTCTTCGAAAGTGTACTCAAAAAATCTTCTATATAAAAAGATGGATTATATAAAATAAAGAGTTTAAGATTAATTATATAAAATAAAGTTTTGAATATACTTCGCAGACGCAAAAGTCAAATCGAGTTGTGGATAGACGATGTATGTTAATAATATTAATTCTAACTATTTTATATTGTTTGCACGTTAGTTTAATACGCTCTTTATTGTTATGGTTTAAAATTTTATCTAAGCACAACAATACGTGCGGAATACGATACAACGGCCAAAAGCCTCCTACAATGTATCTCACGAGTAAAATCAATAGCCCACTAATCTGCGCTAAAATCTTTTTAAATGTTAATAGATTTTCAATTATTTACTATTTTGCATTTGGTTAAAACGTTTTTGTCATAAACGGTACATAATATTAATACTTTTTTTTGTCGAATACTTTTTGCAAAGAATTGTTAAGTTTGGTTCTATATTAACGATTCCATTTTAATTAAATTCAAACGTCGTGTTTTGTAATTGCTTTTATATTTAGAACACCTCTTTTACAACAAAAAAAAATGTTACTCAATCAAAACAAAAAACTCAAGCATTACACGAAAATATGGTAATGCTGTTGGAGTACTAGAGTTTATTTTGCGCAACATGTGCATCAAATTATAAAACTTCATGAAAATTACCAAAAAAAAATTTTTAGTTTTCCTTCGTGTTCGATAAGTGCGCAAAATTTTTTTCTAAATAAGGTTACAGAATAAATTCTTTTAATATTCATTGTAAACCCAAAATTAAAAAATAAGTTGATAAAACTATTAATTATACTTTTTAATTAAAATTTACGCGTACAGTATATTTAAAAATGCATTTTTAACTCGAATCGCAACGCAATTAATTTAATTAATAATTATAATTATTAGAACGACCGTTTTATAAGTGAAATAAATGAATATTCGGTTCGCTATTACATTGCAATTCGGAAAAACGTACATTGCATTCATTTGCGAGAACAGGTTCATTTGTCAAATTTGTCCAACATTTTGCGTAGTTTCGACAAAACGCTTGTCTGACATTATTTTTTTGACATTACTGTTTCGTATTATTTTATGTCAAGTGATTTTGTTTTTTTTTGTCTCGCTAAACATTATACGTGTTGCGCGTAAAGTTTTTGAATAGAATGAATAATTAGCAGATTCAGTAAAACTATATATTTTATTGCGATTTTTGTTTTTTACTCTTTTTACAATTGTCGTGCAGAGAAAATTAATTATTTACACGACACTTAAACATTAAACGCGCTCATTCAAACAAATATGGCATTAATAGTTTAAAAGACGAATTCGCGAAACTTGAAAATTTTTCGAAAACCCAAAATAAATAAATTTTATCAAAAAAATAAGTAAGTTTTTAAAAGCACACAAAACAAAACATAGAATATATAATCTGCATTTTGATTGACGCACCTATAAAGTTATTAAATTGGAATAAGTAGCGCCACCTAATATGGAAAAAACGTACGATGAAAATATGCGTATTAATAAACATAAATAATGAGCGTTAATGGCGTGTTTGGTTTGTCCCCCAATAATGGTAACAGAATAATGTTTTAATCGCGCATCAAATATGCGTCTATATATATATTTCTATGTGGTTTTTGTGTCAATAGATCGTCATTTTTAACCCAGACATCACTAATTGTTTTGAATCGATCGCTTATAATACGGTTAAATGGTTATTATGCCATTATGTTCGTTATGATCTGAAGTGACTTACCATATAATTGCGTTAATCCTATAATCAATAGTATTATAAATTTGCTCAAAACTCATGCCATTTGATATTAATATGAATTAAAATGGAAATATAATGAACGATCGCTGCGACAACATCTCCTCTAACGCGATGTACGATTCATTCAACACGATATACCATAATCACAATTATGGCCACAATATTGCGGACACCAGTATTAACGTGAATCGAAACGCGCATACACTGACCACTAAATCGTACGATTATGTGCTCAAATTTCTATTAGTTGGTGATAGCGATGTCGGAAAGGATGAAATACTTAAGTAACGCTCAATTTGATTATTATTATTATATCAATTTTATTATTATTATTATTATACAAATTTCTAATATATTTTCATTATTTGTAATATCATATCATATATTGCATTAAAAGTATTTATGCGTTGGTATCGTTAGGATAATTAAAACAGGCATTTTTTTATAGGAAAATAGATGGAAATTTACACCGTTTTAACCGAAAATCGTTTTTTATTTTTATTAAAATAAATTTATATCTGAACTGTTTGTGAATACCGGTTATTGTAGGCAATAAAATCTAATAATATCTTGCATATCATAAACATGTTTATATTTTTTAGACTAAATCTACATATCAATATAATTTTTTTATATATTTATCTTTATAAACATGTTATTATTTTTTCAATAAAATTTTAATCCCATTTATTATCAAAAATATATTAGCAATTTAGATGACGATAACTCAATATCTGAGCCATCGTTTTGTCGATCGCCTGGAGTGGCCTATAAAGCCACTAATATATTACTGGATGGAAGACGAATAAGGCTTCAATTATGGTAATATTTGGTCATTGTTTTGTATCGCTAAATCTTAGTTAATATTTTGAATATTTAGGGATACCTCAGGACAGGGACGATTTTCGACTATATTTCGATCTTACTCGCGCGGTGCTCAGGGAGTACTCATTGTCTATGATATCACCAATAAGTGGTCTTTTGCTGGATTAGATCGTTGGTTAAGAGAAGTAGAAGAGGTAATCTAACTCTTATTGTAATTTGTAATTCTAGCTCTTACTGGCTCTAATGAATTTGAACTATTAAATTAAGCTTATACTGTTTGTTACTAAGCTTTTCACATATGGGCACAGTTAGCACGAGTTAATGAGTAAAGAGAAAGCATACCATACCCTTGAAACTTTGAAATCTACTAAATATAGAACTTTTTTAGAGTTTGACAGCTATTTTGGTTTTTTCCTGATTTGGTTTTCGAGATACTCATACATAAGATTTAACTGTAGCGTTAGATATATTCGTTAATGCAATTTTCATTATAAAGTCAATATGCGTTTAACCAATCTGTCTGTCTATCTGCGTGTCATTAGTCGCTACGAGTACCATCTAAATTAATAAAAGTTGGCAATCTATGTTAAATCCTTGTTTTTCTTAATCTCGCTTACTTTTACTTATGGAAAACACAAACATAATCAGAAACATCTTTATTTTTTTACTATAAGCCATATTAGATTAATTTTTACTCTCGAAAATAAAATTTTGCTTTTTAATTATGAGTATATAAATATTTCCCTAAACATGAATAGTATGAAGTTTTCTAGTAATTTATATGTTACATATGCATAGCACGCTCCAGGTGTTCCCAAAATACTAGTTGGTAATCGACTTCATTTAGCATTTCGTCGTCAAGTTAGCGAATACACCGCCGAAACTTATGCTAAAAAACACAAAATGACTTTTTTCGAAGTTAGCCCACTGTGCAACTATAATATTAAGGAGTCTTGCGCTGAGGTATAAATTGAGCAAATTAATTGTTATATTCTGTACTTACCATTAACTATAAAACTTAGTTATCGCGAATGGCGTTACAGAGAAACGGAATGGAGAAGCTATGGAAAAACAATATGGGTATAGCTTGCAAAACTTAATCCGCAGTATAATTGGAATATTTTTAATATTATATTAACTGTAAATTATAGTGTTATCATTGCAAGAACTATGCTGTCGTACAATAGTGGCGCGAACTTCACATCCGCACACAATAGAGCAGCTGCCACTTCCATCGTCGCTTAAATCATGTCTGAAATCGTATTCATCTATGAGTAACTATCACGGCTCGTGGAGACCATCCCGACAACAATACAAATCACCCAAAGAGAAGAAGACAATTAAGAAACGAGCGAAAACCCTGTTCACATGTGATATAACGAAAGCGCTTTCATCTAATTTTTCATCGATAACAAACACAAGCATCAGATCTGATATCACTCGACAACAGAATCATAGTCGCCGAAACAGATTCTGTTCCGTTTCCTAGTCTTACTACACATACATACTCAATTTTAATAATTGTCATTTTTCATATGTATATATAAATATAACAACCTTTTATTAAAATGTTATGAAAAAAGTTTAATTAAACTAGTTTTATCAAAAAACAGCGTATTTTCTTCATTTCTTCTCTTTACAATTCTTTATGATTCGAATGTTTATATATTTGATATAAGCTATTATTTTAGGCTTTTTCATTCAAATTGGTAATTAAGGGAAAAATTTTGGGCTTATCAAGACTGACAAATTAGATTACTATAAAAATAGAATAAAACCAGTGGTTGACAATGTAGGTAAACTGTTGTTTAAATTAAGCTATTTCTCTACTATTTAAATATCATATCAACATTAACAATAAATACATAAGCAACACAAACTATGATAAACTTTATTAAGAATTCATTAACAACTTTCTTATAATCTGTCAAATTTTACGTTGGGAATGTCAGTCCCGATAACCAACCCATTCTGTCGTATAATCTCAAATTCAATGTTGCGTTAATTGTAAATTTAATATTTCTTTCGTTTAACGAAAATGAAAACCCGTTAAGATTAAAGCGTAAATTAGTGAAAATTTATCGGGGAATTAGCTTAAGTTGAATAAAACTAAATAAAAAATATCTTAATGTTTCATTAACTTGCGGTAATCCCCTGCTGTATTCCATAGCTAAGGAGTACATAAAAGTCGCCGCCAAGACGTTTGGATAAAAAAACAATGCAAAACGTATAAAAATAATAAAACTTTAAAACTATAAGACTTCTATAAAAAAAATATTGTAACGTTAAAAAGCGATTATGTATCCTTGAACTAACATAATGGGAAATGTTTCCATATTGGGTTTTTATTTGTTTTTTACAATGATGTTATAGCAGACTGAGTGGCGACCTATCATATACTAAGGTATATACACGTTACCTATGCTCATAGTTACCTAAGGGGGTGCTTGCCCAGGGTTGATCCCCCTAGAATTCTGGAAAAGTTGCACCCCCACCCCCATGAAAAATCGAAATTGTATTGAAAACGCTATTTATTGGCTGAAAAAAAAACTTTTTGGTCCGAAGACAAAAAAATTGTCGCTTAAATCCGATGAGTTTTCGACCCACTCCCTAAAATTTAAGATTTTCAGGATGTGACCCTCCCTGGCACTTCAGATGTTGGGAAACTATGCTTATTCTACTGTAATACCAAAATAGCATTTACCTCTATTGTAGTGTTGCATTAGCATTACGTACATGTTTTGTTTGCATGTTTGTTGAAAAGTAAATGATATTTGTTTAACCATTATAAACGAAATTAACATTAATATGGATTCATGTGAACAAAACTCGAATGTTGTGGTGGATAACGAACCGCAAATCAATAACATTAGAAAATCGGCAAATATTAAAATAAATACGAACGTTATTCCGTGTATCGCTGACGACGAACAAGAAACTGAATTAAGATGTTTAGGTATAACCGCTTACCACCAATCGGTGTACGAAGAAAGCGTTATGCGTCAGGTGGACACTGCTATGAATGTGAATGCCAACCAACCAACCAATCCATCACTAAATAATGATCAGTTCGTTAAACACATATATGAGACGAATGGTCACAGTTCTGTTGATTTCGATCAACTTTTAAGAACTTCGTGCGATACTCACACGATTCCGAGTGCGAATATCAATTCCAACAATGAGTTAAATACGGGTATATTTTTAAGTTCAACCAATAGTTTTAACTGCGATAAAAACTTTAATAATGTTGAGAAAAGTACAAAATATAAAAATAATAAAAGAGTGAAACGCGAGTCTGATTCATACGATGATAGCGATGATTGCGAGCATACCATTAATCGAAGGTTTAATGGTAAGGTTGATAAGGATGATGACGAATGGCTGCCTACTGATGGTGACGATTGCGAAGATAATGAGGATAATGATAATTTAAGTGACGAACAAATCGATTTTGATAACATTGCGACTAATGGTGACACCGATGATGAACACACAGAAATTGGTGCGCAAAACAGTAAAAAGAGAAAGCAAAATAAATTGTTCGCTAAAAGAACTGTTCAACCAAAACAAGTTTATCATAAAATAATCGATGATGGAAACGAGAAAAATTATCAAAAGCGAATTAAGTATGGCTTTGAATCAATTTAACTAATAAAGTTTTATGAGTTAATTAAATGATTAATTGATTAGAGAGTACAAAAAACAGAGGGTTATAGAGATGCATCAAAATATACTGCCGAATGGCACTGAGATTAAAAATTTAGACGAATTTGTTGAATTGGATCATGGATTTCGAATTCCAAAAAGGATTTGGGACAAATTGTTTGCGTATGAGCTTTCAATAATCGCTTTATTTTCTTACAATTTTAAATTCTGATATTATAATATCGTTTATGTTTTGGTCAGTTATCAGCAAACAGGCGTTCGCTGGCTTTGGGAACTGCATCGGAACGGTTGTGGAGGTATTGTTGGCGACGAAATGGGTTTAGGAAAAACTATACAAATCATCGCTTTTCTATGCGGGCTTATGTGCAGTAAATTTCATGATTTTCGCGATTTGTACGTTAATTTTTGCTCAATTTTAGTATGTCATGACCGTTTACTCATTTTCTAGATTCACAAGTTTGGGTCCAGTAATTCTAGTGTGTCCCGCAACTATTATGCATCAATGGGTGGCAGAATTCCACAAATGGTGGCCGTATTTCAGAGTTGCTATTCTACATCAAACTGGTTCTTACACCGGCAGCAGAGTATGTATTTATCCTAAATTATGAAAAAATGAATTGAAAATTTTCGACATTTAAAATAGTTTTTATAATATTACGTTAAAATTTTGTATAATTTATTTGATTAGGAAACATTAATAAGAAACATAAACCGAGCCAATGGCATACTGATAACATCGTATTCGAGTATTTATAAATATCAAAAAATTTTGGGCAGACATGACTGGCATTACGTAATTCTGGATGAGGGACACAAAATTCGTAATCCTGACGCGCAGATAACTCTTGCCTGCAAAATGGTTTGTCCCCATTCATTAACTTTGTTATTCTAAATCGATTATTTTCATACGCAGTTCAATACGCCTCATCGATTAATTTTGTCCGGTTCGCCGATTCAGAATAATCTTCGCGAGTTGTGGTCGCTTTTTGATTTTATATATCCCGGAAAGTTAGGGACGCTTCAAGTTTTTATGGAACATTTCGCTGTCCCAATCACTCAGGGAGGTTACGCTAATGCCACCCAAGTTCAAGTAAATTTTGTAGAAATTTGTTTAAATGTTATATTATATTATAAAAATATTTTAAAATAGATTCAAGTGGCGTATAAATGCGCGACAGTTCTTCGCGACGCTATTAAACCTTATTTGTTGCGTCGTATGAAAGACGAAGTTAAATCGAGTTTAGTGCTTCCAACGAAGAATGAACAGGTGTTGTTTTGCAAACTGACTGACGAACAAAGGCAGATCTATAAATCATACTTGGATTCGTCGACAGTTAAAGATATAATGAGAGGAAGCTCTCAAATCTTTGTGGGACTAATCAATTTACGAAAAGTTTGTAATCATCCGCATCTATTTAATGTGAGTTCCGTAAAAAATGAATTGGCGAAAGAAGATGGCGAACAATTTGGTTATTACAAGAAATCCGGCAAAATGATTGTTGTGGACGCGCTTTTAAGGCTTTGGCACAGTCAGAGCCATAAAGTTCTTTTATTCAGCCAAAGTCGTCAAGTATTAAAATGAATTTTAAATTGTGATACTGCGTAATGTACTAATTTTAAAATATTATAGATGCTTAAAATAATGGAAAAATTTTTGCAGCATCGAAATTACCGTTACCTAATTATGGATGGAACCACTGCTGTTCAATCTCGACAATGCGCTATTAAGCAATTTAACGAAGTATGATATTAACCCAGATATTATTTAAATATAAATTTTGCTACTTTATAATCTAAGTTTTATAACGTTTTTAATTCAGGATAAGGACATATTCATATTTTTGCTAACAACACGCGTTGGCGGAATTGGCGTGAACTTAACGGGTGCCAACAGAGTTTTGATATACGATCCCGATTGGAATCCGAGCACTGATGTGCAGGCGAGAGAACGGTGTTGGCGTATTGGGCAGATGAGAAATGTTACCATTTATCGGCTATTGTCTGCGGGAACTGTCGAAGAGAAAATATATCACAGACAAATATTTAAGCAATATTTGACAAATCGCGTTCTCAAAGATCCGAAACAAAGAAGATTTTTTAAAACCAATGATTTGCATGAATTATTTACACTGGCATCTGATTCCGATAACACGGAGTCGAGCGCTATATTTGCTGGAACTGATTCGGAGGTTAAAGTGAATCGCAAAGCGAAGAAACCGCTGCCTCAAGAAATTCAAGAGAATTGTGCGACTGAAACATATTTGCCGCCCGAGAAAATTGTTGAATTACGTGTAAAAGCAAAAATGCTGAGTGAAATGATTGCGAAGAAATTTGCAAACCAATCAAATTGTGTTCGCGTTGATAGTTCATTACAAAACAATAAAAATAATAATGTTTTTGAGAGGAAATCTGTGGCTATTGATCATGTAAGCGGTAAAGTTGATAAAAATAAGTGCAAAAAAACAAAGCAAGGATTAAAATTTGAAGGAAAGCGAATAAAATACTTGCTAAAACAAGATCACTATAAAGATTCTAACGTCCAAAGATTGAATAATAATGACGATGATTACGTATTAAAGAAGTTATTTAAACGATCTAAGGTTCATAGCGCTTTACAACACGATAATATTGAGTCCACTTCAACGCCAGATTTCGCTTTGGCCGAAAAAGAAGCAGAAATGGTGGCCAAACAGTCTATTAACGCGTTGAAAAGATCGCGAGAGTCGTGTTCTCAAACGTGGACGCCTTTAGCGTCGCTTTCGAAATCCACTAAATTTGGTCAAAAGCGTAAATTGAACGCGGTTTGTGAAAATGAACCATCGAGTTCATCATTATTGCGCGATATAAAGAGTAGGAATAAATTCGATATCGAACCTCACGATTCTATCGAAAATGGGTCTAATGATACGCTCAATGGAAATGTTAACACCGATTGCGATCAATTATTAGCTGATATAAGAAATTTTATAGCATTTCAGTCGTCATGTAATGGCGAAGCGACAACAGAGGAAGTTTTGGGTGCATTCAAAACAAAGTTACAGCCGCATCAAAGCGCCGTTTTTAAGTCATTGCTTTATCAATTGTGCGAATTTTATCGTAGGTCTGATAAAGTTGGCGTTTGGAAATTGAAAAGCGAATTTAGATGATTCGAAATTATTTTAGTTTTTTATAATATTGCATGTAAAATAATTGTATAATATTGTAAAATATTTAATTGCCATAAAATATATTTCATTTAATCATTGAATGTTATTACTTATTATAATTAATTAATAAATATCTTGGAAATTTGCAAATATTCTGTTGTGTTTGTGTAGCTTTGAATGATTTAAGAAAAAAAGTTACGAGTTGTAATAAAAAAAGTGACCGCAATTTAATATTATATAAAAATAAAAACAACGAATTGTCGATTGACTATCACATTACGATATGCATGGTCTAAACATTAGCATAAACATATAATAGAGCATAATAATGATATGTTTAGTGGTTGTCTGGCTTTCCCCACACACCTAAATTTAGGTCACAGTCCTATTTATTGGGCTATTGCTGGCTCGCGAAGCAATGTGTTTAACATTGTTTAATCAAGTATTTAATAAAGTAGGTAAAGCTTCAAACCTGTACAAAAACATAACCGGATTTAGCTGATGCGTAAACTTGAAAAAAATAATTCTATGTTTTTATTGTCATCTAATTTATAAGGTTGCAGAAAAGAAATTAGACTTAGACTAAATTAGGCATTTTTATCTATGCTATTCTCACTGTATTTGTGTTAAAGCTGTGTGCCTCAAGATTTTGTATATTTATTAGAACATATCTAATTAATTAATTATTTGTTTCAACTCTCCCGCTGCTGTACAGACTGCAATGCAAGCCTATTTTAAATAAGACATAATATATAACATCTATCATAACTTATCACTTATTTACCAAAACAATATGTGTTCACAACTTTATTCACATAATGTGCGTTTGAATTAGACTTCAAAAATGCCAGAAGTAACAAATTAAATATTCCCTTTAAATTAACATAATTTTTTGAGCATTTTTGGATTTGGATGAAACAATTGTTCACTAAAATGGACCAAATTTTATGCAAAAACCCCATTTATTGTTAGTGTGTCATTAGTAATTAATAAGAATTATCTAAATTTTTCATAAAGCTTCCATAACTGCCTTTCCTATTAAATAACTGACGAAGCGGGTTCTATTCTTTTCATTTTACACTGTAAACTATCCATGATAATCGGAACTGTATTGCTCTATAAAGCTCTGCGTAAAAACATAAAAACTAACGTCGTAAATTTCTACTAAAATAAAAACTATACAAATTTACAGCAAATTCAGATTCATAACGTTCGCGTTCAGATTGATAACGTCCACTAGTCTTAGAACTGGTTGTCGTTCAGT